>OZ005660.1:169353205-169513205 GCA_963930645.1 Salticus scenicus | reverse complement strand
TTTAATTAATCATTAAATTTCAAAATGCTCCTTTCACATTAACTTTAACTTTTGTACTTATATTTCCATTTTTTTGCAGGTACAGTCGGTAACAAAAGTGTCCGAACACTAGCAAAAATTCCTATGTAGAAAAAGTACACTTCAAACGGTTCTGTTAAATAAATCCTTATCGAATCATGTTCTTAGACTAAATAAAAAGTGGATTCGACAAGGATTTATTTAACAAAACCGTATGAAGTGTACTTTTTTTACATAGGAATTTTTGCTAGTGTTCGGACACTTTTGTTACCGACTGTAGCTTTAGATGATTTTAACTAAAGTTGGTTAATATTTATATTTTCAATCAAAATCATGCGAAAAAGATTTTATATATATGTATGTATAAACATCAGTGTTTTTCGGAACAAATCTCATTGATTTCTCATTAATTCTGTTATTTTTATTCCAAAATCCTTAAGTTATATAATGTACTACAACATAAATAAATAAATAACGTTAAATAAAAAACGTTAGATAAAATTTCATAAACAGAGCCCAATTAAGTCAAAAGTGGACCCGGGACCAAATGTACATGCGGGCTTCATACAGTCGGTAACAAAAATGTCCGAACACTAGCAAAAATTCCTATGTAAAAAAATACTCTTCATACGGTTTTGTTAAATAAATCCTTGTCGAATCCTCTTCTTAGTCAGTGTAAGAACATGATTCGATAAGGATTTATTTAATAGAACCGTATGAAGTGTACTTTTTTTACATAGGAATATTTGCTAGGGTTCGGACACTTTTGTTTTCGACTGTACCTATGAATTTTTCCATGTTTTTTTACCACTCTTTGGTAGAAAAAAAAAAGTTTTAAAAATTTCACTATTTTACCCCAAAATGCAAATTTGAGAAAAATATTTTTCCTAAATAAAACAATTTATCTAGCTTTTACAAGTAAAATTTTCGCGAAGTATTGTTTACAAGAACATTTTTGTGCTTATTTTTAATTAAAAATTTTTAAACTGAAAATAAAATTTTTAGCCCTCAAGTCAAAGGCTCCTAGGGCACGGCCCGGTCGGCCTCTGCGTTAATCAGGCCCTGTTCATGAAAATTCAACAGAATATAAGACGGCTGGAACATTTAAACCTGACGTATCTATACGTAAAAATTCGATTTGAGAAAATGAGGTTTAAAATTTTCATTTTAGAACCGATTCAATATTTGTTTTCAAATATAAATGCTTATAACTCAGTACAAAATAATGGGAAAAGAAAAGTCCTTTTTGCCGCACTTTTCTACTGTCACATAATTTCATATTTAGTAAAATAGAAATATTAAATTTTTAATCCAATTTTGTCATTTTGAAAATTCATTGTCGCCTTAACGACGAAAAACAATAGAACTATCAATGTTTTGTATCTCAGTAATTTACTCAGCTATAATCCATGAGTCATAATCCTCAAAATCACAAATGAAGTAATCTATGCAATCAATCATGAATTTTTGGAATCATCTAATACAATCCCGAAACGGTGAAATTCGCTGCTCACATTCAGATGGAATTATGTTAATGATATCGTGATTCGAGAAAAGGTACGGACCATAACTAATCTAAAATAGTACATATAGGGTAAGTGCACCAGTGATTGACACTTTTAGAGCAATCTCTGATGTATTTAATGTTCTAGTCATCAGAAATTTTTTTTTAGAAATCTTAAGTTAGTACATATGGTATGAAAGACATTCAGAACCACATATGTGTTAAAATATACACATTTGATAACAATTATTAATTTTTTAAGAATTTTTATTTGACACCCACTCAGTGTTCCAGTAATTGACACTGCCAGTTTTTCATTTTTTTTCAGCAATTGGAACCCTATGTTCCAGTGTTTGATACTGCTAGTTATTCATTTTACCAGTTATTAGCACCCTATGCTCCAGTGTTTAACATAAAATGTTAAAATTCTTATATGTAAAATATATGATTTTGTTATTTTTCTTACTTATTAATTATTTTGGGATAGATGTCAATTACTGGAGCATGCCAATCACTGGAGCACCTACCCTATATATATATATACAAACACACACACACACACACATACACTAAGCGACAAAAAAAAAAGCCGCACTTGGATATTTTCCTTTTCGCCTTCTACAACAGCCAATTTTATCGTTTAAAAAGCAAATTTTCGAACAGATTTTATTATGTTGCCCTCCTCATACACTTTAGCTTTGAGTCCAGTGTTAAAAACAAAATGCAATTGTCAGGAAAATTTTAATTTTAGAAATTATTTCAAAAATGGTAAGAATAAGGCAGTTAACGATGCCACAAAAAGTATTAATTTTTGAAGGAAAATCAAAAAATATTTTAATACATTAGATGGCAAAATAATTAAATGTTAACGAAATACTGGTAAAAGGGTTTTTAGCAAGATATAAAATTTTTAGCCGTTTAAACTGGAAGTTTGGTTTTAGGCGGCCATGTTGCTCATCCAAGCGAGATGACCGTAAGTTAAAAATCCATTGCTTATAAAATCGGTTTGTACTACATTTAGAACATAAAAGAGATTCAGAAAAAGTGTTTAGCAGCATAATTTCTTTAACTACAGTACAACAACTATTAAACAAAGCAGGTTTAAATGGCAGAAAATTTGAAAAAATTCCATTCTTAGTGAAGAGAATTAGGAATGCAAGACCTTAGATGACTTAGAAAAAAAAAAAAAAATGATTACCAAAAATAAATTCAAAAACTGGCGTACAGACAATAGCAAGAAATTAAAACTTCTTCACACACCATAAATTTTAAATCAGCACAACCGGTTTCGAAAGGACGTAGCCTTTCTTCATCAGGTGCAAACACGTGCAACTGCCTTGGAGGCAAAAGCAAGACTGAAAGCAGGACAAAATCCAGAGGGGGAGGAGCAACACAAACAACCAATAGGAAGCAACATGCAGGGCAGGACCAATCAGAGAGGAACACACGTACACACACACCACAAAATGAACGTTTACGTGAACATTCTCGGTATGTTGTTAATCAAGAAATTTCTAAATCTTCTATTGCGAAGCACAGTTGGGAATTTGATCATAGTTTTAATTTTAAGAGTGCCAAAATTATCTTTCATGCAAAACGCGTTTCCGAACTGGATTTTTTGGAAAATTTAACTATTTACCTTAATCGTGATAAAATTGTCAATGAAAAATCTGATTCCACTTTGCTGTCTACAGCCTGGAAAAATTTGTTTAATTCAATTAAATAATTTCCTTCATTATGTTTATAACATCATATTAGTTATAATAAAATAATTCTAATAAAAATAATAATAATAATAATTAATGGATAAATTTTATTAAATTTACTTAATAGTTTAATATTATTGAAAATAATAATAATAATAATAATAATAATAATAATAATAATAATTGTTTTACTCCTTTCCTCCCTCCTCATTTTGTGGTGTGTGTGTACGTGTGTTCCTCTCTGATTGGTCCTGCCCTGCATGTTGCTTCCTATTGGTTGTTTGTGTTGCTCCTCCCCCTCTGGATTTTGTCCTGCTTTCAGTCTTGCTTTTGCCTCCAAAGCAGTTGCACGTGTTTGCACCTGATGAAGAAAGGCTACGTCCTTTCGAAACCGGTTGTGCTTATTTAAAATTTATGGTGTGTGAAGAAGTTTTAAAAAATGATTAGTTAATTATTGGGCTGAACTGGTTGTCTTCGATGAGTTAAGTTTAACTTAGTTCGAGCTAAAGAAAACAAGCAGATCTGACAACGAAAATATGACAGACTTAATGAAAATCGCACTTTTAAAACAGTGACATATTCTCCGTACATTATGGTACAGAGGTGCATATTTTTTTAAAACATTCGGGCAAATTTTTATGCTCAAGGGATCAATTAACTCGAAATAAAACACAATTTTCATAAAAGTGGTGCCTGACCGGCTATTTTGGAGGTATCTTAAACATTTCCGTAAAAAGTATTTCAAGATTATAATGCTGGTAAGTTTATTCACTTTATTCGTCCCTGGTAAGTTTATTCACTTCAAATTGTCAAAATTTCCTATCCATTCCCATGATAACCTATAATTCTGTAAGTAATCATATCTTTTTTCACTCATCATCAAGTTAAATCCCACAAAGGATATAGTAGAATTTCTTCTTTACCAGACATAGAAATAGTCCTAATCGCGATCGGCTGGAAATTGTTTCGTTTATAAAAAGGCGGGAGAGAGGATTCGGAATTTGCAGCCTATAACTCTGCCAGAACTAGAAGAAATTATTTGTGATATTTGGCACATTGAAACTTCTGAGATTTACATTAAAACACTGTATAAAACTATGCCATTGCGCAATAAAGCAGTAATTCCATATAAAGGTGGAATTAACCCAATGCAGAATACATATTTTTAATAAAAAATTGCTTAAATCTAACAAATAAATAGTTTTATTTCATATATTAAAATATAACTTGTTTATTTTATATAATAAATCTTAATAGAATACAAAGTGTATGGTATTATGTTCAAAAAGAAAGTTTTATGCAGATTTTTAAAAAGTACTTCGTAAAGTGCAATAAAGCGAATTATTAAATCGAAAATGTACATCCCATCATTTCATCCCATTGGTATTATGCATACAAGACAAAATTAATGTTTGAAACAAATATAACTAAAGTTATTACAAATAAAAAATGTATAAGTTATTTTTTTCTGCAGTGCGGCTTTTTTTTTTTTTTGTTTTTTTTTTTGTTTAGTGTGTATATATATATATATATATATATATATATATATAGAGAGAGAGAGAGAGAGAGAGAGAGAGGGAGACATTATTATATCCATTAATCGCTGAATCCGTTATTTTTTACATTTTCTACACTGAAAAATTAAAACCTTACTGCCAAACTTTAGCTCATGAATTTTATGGTAAGACATAAACTTTATGGCAAATAAAGTACAAAAATTACGGCCCGCCAGTAAATTTTACAGCTAAAGTTTGACAGCAAGGTTTCAATTTTTACAGTGTAATAGTGCTTAATAACAGCTATATTTACCTTATCTCTCTTTTTTCTTTTAAGTAAAAATATAAGTTATTAAAGTATGCACAATACTTATAAATAACTTTAATAGTACAGGATCACTATGATTAAAGCTACGATTTCAAACCGCTGTAACTTTAAAACAACCGGTCAGAATGACTTGATAGTTTACCAGAACAGTCGTGAAGCAATGGAATTTTGTTTGGCGAAGAGAAAAAAAAAATAGTTCCAACATGTTCCGATAGATGGCGAAGACAGGGGAAAAGCCTAAATAAATTCGTTAGACACAGGAATGTTGTTAGCTGAAAGGAAACAATAGACTCCAAGGGTTTACGTCTTTATTAGCGAAAAGACAAGAATACATGTTTACAGCGAAAACAGAAATAGCGACAAAAGAAAAAGTGAAGCTTCATGAAACAAACACCTTATGGATGATTAACGGCACATTTTGGAATTTCTATTTTATTTTTATTTTTTTCCTTTCCCAACAAAATTCCATTGTCTCGCGATTGTTCTGGTAAAATATCAAGTCATTCTAACTAGTAGTTTTAAAGATTTGAAGCAACCTTAATTATAATCCCTTTGTATTATTATTATTAATAATATGGAATAATTCTTTTATTTTATCTTTGTTTACTTGCTTATTCGTGTTTTATATTTGCAGGAATCGACTTCCGCGGAAGCAAAGAATTGGAATCAGTTATGGAGTTACCGCTATTGACATCCTTATCTAACACAGGTACAAGTTAATTTATTCATATTTTACCATGTTTTTATTAACTTCTATTCTTGTTTGTTTGTTTGTTTGTTTGTCTGTCCGGTACAAATCTTACAATCGAATTTTAACTAACTTCCCTACTAGCTAGACATTTCAAAAAACTTTCACAGTAGCTCAGAACCCAGTGACAACACAATACTTCTAAGTCCGATTTCCGAATTTTTAATTAGTTTTCTTATAATTAATTAAAATATGAAAATAATAACATCCTAATAGCGTTAAAATAACCATTAAAATATTAGCTACAATTTAATTGTTGCCAAAAAAAATTACGAGTTCATTTTCTTTCGACATAAAAATAAATACATTTAATTAACGTGAATGCTAAAAAATTATAAAAAGTTGAATTATGCATCTCACAAAAATTGACGTCATTATTATTTTAAAAATTTTATGCACATTGATAAGAGCTCTATGATTCATCAGAAAATTTAAAACATGGTATATAAAAAGATTTTTTTTTTTTTTTTTATCTTATAATTATTTAACTATTAACAGATTAATAACAAATGATACAAATGAAGAGAAAAAAAAAAAAAACTGTTGCGTCTTAAAAACAAGAGGAAAAATCATCAAAGCGATAGGCAGGAAGTTTAATAGTACATATCCTGTGCAATTCAATACAATATTTCAATATTTTAGCCTTTCGTAGTTCTACCCATAATCAAAGGGCTTTCAATTCAGTCTGCGTATTCATCAACGTCAACATGAGTGCTACAGAGTACCTGCATATGGTCGCAACCAACGCGTACCTCCATCAAAAATATAAAATAATAAAGATATTTTTCCTGAAAAAAAAAAAAAAAAAAGTTAAAAGCGTTTAAATTTAGAATATTGTCTCTGAAAAAAATCCCCACGAAAGCAGAGATGCTTCAGAGGGAAGTAGTATAAGAAGTTAGAAAAAGAAAAGGAAGATAAAATTAAGTGCGACAGACAAACTATCGTGTGCGTAACACAAGACGAGTCTGTATGGTGAAGAAGAATTAAAACCTTAGGCAAAAAGTCCCAGAAAACACAGTAAGTGGTAAGAAACCTCGCAATCATAAAAGGAAAGGGGAGGGGGCATACAATTTCCTATTGAAATTGAAATCTTAAACTATTTAAATCTTAACAAAAGAAGAAAAATAATTGAGTAGTTTTGTTAGTGACAGCGATATCTAACATTGGTTATGGAAGAGAAGAGACTATCTTACTTTAAGGGGGCAAAATGCCCCCATTTCTTGGGGAAAGGCAGTTTGTTTGCAAATATACATTAACTAGTTTGTTGTAGGGCGACTGAGGCGCCCGTTGAAAAATAATCGTTTCATTTTATTTATTTCTCACTTTAAATAATTCATTTGCTAAAAGTCCCAGTGCGAAGTGGGAAGTTCCTCTGTGCGCACTGTTCCCAGTGCGAAGTTCCTCTGCTCCCTGTGCCCGTGCGAAATTTTCTCACTTTGTTTATCTCTTCGTTACCTTTAAAATTATTATTTTATAGACGTCATTTTTTTCATATGCATGAGCAAATTTATTTTTATTTTTATTTTATTTCATTTTATTTTTATGGGAAAGCATATTTCATTTTAAGCTGGAAAAAAAAAAAAAAAAAAAAAAAAAAAAATGGCAACAATTAAAAATTTAAGTGTATTTTAAAGCTTTATTTTCATTTTTTAATTAATTTTAAAAAATGTAATTATATATTCGTACCAAATGAGAGGCGCAATTTTTCTGAATACGTCTGTTTAAACAACTTATCGATCAGACAATTACATTTTTTTTAAAATTAACTAAAGTATGAAAATTAGCAGACGGAGTCCAAGAAAATCTCTTAAGCTTAAAGTGTGACAGAATCAGTGACGGATGAGGGTAACTATATATGCTGATCCTTGTTGGGACCACATTTTGGAAAATTTGTGCCAAACTTCACCTACTTTTCCACACTTGCTTATCAAAACTATATATTTTAATGGCATTTTATAAAAATATCTGAAAAGATTGACAAAATTCGTGTACTCTTCATTTTAAATATCATTCTTAACTTTAGATTATCTTCTTAGTTGATCTTGCCTCTTATGCACATGTAAAAGTAAAATATGTTGTCATTTTGAATTTTTAAATATGACCGAAATTTGGCAATGAAAATAAATGCCAATTTTTCTTCCTTATAAATAACGTATCAATGTATATTTTAACAAATCTTAAAACTGCGTTTTTTAAAACCGTACAATGTTCTTTCACGTAATTTTTGTTTCAGGCTAAATTTTAATTTTATTTTTCACCTGAGAAACTTGTAAAAATTATTTATCTTGTAAAAAAATGTAAACATATAATAATGGCGTTGGAATATTAAAACCCGAATAAACTACTACGTCAGAAACGCCAAAGAAATGTATTTGAGATGCATACAGCTGTTTCGGTAGCCTTAAGCGTACCGTCTTCAGTGCAAAAAGAATGAAGACGGTACGCTTGCACTGAAGACGGTACACTTAAAGCTACCGAAACAGCTGTATGCATCTCAAATATTTTTCTTTGGCGTTTCTGACGTAGTAGTTTATTCGGGTTTCATATGTAAACATGTAAAAGTTATTTATCGCTTGAAAACTCAATAAAATTTTGTTCACTTCATTGACTATCAAATTTAATATATCAATCCTGTATCTATAAATCTTTTTATATTTCTATGTTTTAAATCATTCATATTTTGTACTATAAAAATTGTAATTGTACATCATATTATTTAAGTTTATTTGAATTTTTTTTGTTACTTATATTGTTTTAGCATTAGTAAAATGAAATTTTCAGAAACTGTAATTTTTTCTCTCTTTTTTATGAAACTTGTTCTCAGTGAAAAACTTTTGTCTTTTACTTCTTATATTGAAATTGGGGACATTGCGTAATTTGTACCGGCATTGCTTTTAGAAAATTTGGTCGTCTTTACTTAAGCTGATATCAGACAGAAGAATATATATACTGAAGTATAGGATAATGCATCTCAAAGCTACTGAACAACTTTGTTGAGTTGAATCTATGGTTATTTTTAACCCTTTGTGGTGCGCTGTCCTCGCTGCGAGGACGCAATTATTAAGCTTCAGCTGCAAAAACTCATCCCGGAAATTTTTTAGCAAAAATATACGTTTATAACATAGCAGAAAAGGCCGTTTTTTTTAAACGCAAAATTTAAAATTTCTTTTAATTTAATTTTGTTCGTGAATTCCGGTGGCAGTGTTATTTAAATGATCCGAATGACCTAGCGCCGCAAAGGGTTAAGCATAAACGAAATCAACAAATGTAAACAACGGACGCAACATTTGGCGATAATTCACCTCAAGAAGGTTTGAAAGGAATGAAGATAGATGATATTCTGGAACCACGATTTTCTGATTGGAGGAGTTCATGCTGAAAACTATCAGTGTTGGGCATAATTGATTAAAAAGTAATTCAATTACAATTACAATTATAATTATTTTACTGTCAATCAGTTAACAAGAAATTGATTATAAATAAATTGAATTACTTATTCAATTTATTTGTAATAATTCAATTTATTTGTAAAAAAATTGACAGCAAAATAATTGTAATCCAATTGTAATTCAATTACTTTTTAATCAATTATCCCGAACACTGGCTTAATGTATGTTCTCCGGTAACAGCTTGTACATTGGAAAAGATTTACTCTCCTAGAGCACATGTAACTCATTTTTAGTTTTTTTTCTTTTCTCTTATATCTATCTGTCTATCTATATACATATATATATCTGTCTATATATAACACAAATTTGATTTTCTATATTCTACGGCTCGTCGGCCTAGCCGTTCGGAGTTTTCCGTGGTTTTCTCCGAAACTTGCGTAAATACGGGATAGGACTCCTTAGAAAAATCCCCCACAAAGGGCACTCCCTCTTAGGCCAAGGATTCTAGTGAAGTCAATCCGCCTTAAGGGCCCACTCACCGTCACTCACCGTCGCCGGAAGCCGAAGCTAATGTTATTCTATGGCAATTTTTTTTTTTTTTTACTTTTAACTATTTAACTAATACATATTTTTAAATTCTGTTTTCACATTCAGAAAATTCCCAACTGTTAAATTGATGCCCCTTTTTTAAAAAACTTTTTTTTTTTTTTTTTTTTTTTTTTTTTAATATTTTATTTTGACGTTGCAAAATGAAAAATTTCACATATTGAAAATTCGTATTTTACAGCTTCAAAATAAAATATTAAAAATTTTAAAAATACGTTTTTTAAAAAAGGGGCGTCAATTTAACAGTTTAAATTTTCTGAATGTGAAAACAGAATTTAAAAATATGTATTAGTTAATTAGTTATAAGTAAGGAAAATTTCCCATAGAATAACATTGCCTCGGGCTTCCGATGACGGTGAGTGAAGAGGGCCGTTAATTCCTACAACCCATTCTGTATTATACGGAACATCTTGTAATTAGTGCGCTTATCTGATGCACTGATGCAGAGACAGACTTATTTTACGCCCTTCATTTGCGAAATTTATAACTTTGGCGCTAAATGGAAAAAAAAAATGCTGTCATTCTTACTAATGACTTTTCCTTGGAAAGATTCTTAGTCGATATTTCGATAAATAACAATATGTTCCACCACATTTGTCAAAGATATTTTCAAATGGAACGCTATATTATTTTAGCATTATTTATTATTGTCGTTCTTACTACTGAATTTGTTGTACTTTGATTGGTTGTAGCTCATTTAAAAATATTCTTCTTGTTAAAGTTGTTAACATATTATCGTTGGGGTATTTTCTTATTTTGAGTAATAAGAACCACTTTTTGGTATTTCTTTAAAACATTACATTATTTTACAAAATGATTTTGTGTATTCGTGATTAAATTATTTAAATTTAACCTCCACAATCGATGCAGTAAATGCTATAGACTTATATAGGGGAGACTGGGGCACAGTGGACCACTTTTACACTTTGAATTTTTTTCCCCAAAAAATAAGAAAGCAAGGTACTTGAAAAAATTAGCAAACATTCTTTAAACTTTTCTTGACATGTCCTAATTTTTTTATAACAATACTTATAATACATTACGAATAAAAAAAATAAATTGTGCGCACTCACAAATTGGACCACTGTGCTCCATTACCGGGGCACAGTGGTCCACAGCCCGGGGTACAGTGGACCAACCTCTGTTGTTCGTGTTTAATTAATATAAATTACTCATTTTTTTTTTTTCTAAAATTAGTTTCTTATGCAATTCTAGTCTAAATAACATAATTCGAACATTTTCATGAATAAAATTACCAAAATTTAAAGGAAATCAAAATAAATAAGAAACCAAATTAGAGTAAGAATTCTATACCAGATTTCCTTTGTCTTTTACGTGCCATCACTAAAAACAATAAGATATATTTTTAATTTGTTTGTTAATGTTATATAGTTATAAAAATTATGAAATATATAATTAAACATTATGTTACTATTCAAACATTTTTATTAATTATTTTGAGATATTAATACTTTACATTATATTTTTGAGATAATTTTAACTAAAATTATTCTACTTTTATCTTTTACATGTTATTTCTAAAAACAACAACAATAAATTTATATAACCTACTATTTATTATATCACATAATCATTTTATTTATATTTTTTAATATTAAACAATTCAAATAGTTATTAAATTTAGATATTCATAATTATTATACTACTATTCAGCTATTTTCCCTTTTCAGAAATTTATTTTATTATAACATTAAGATTATTATTTTTCTATTACTTATTTTGAGTCACATTATATTTGTATATGTAAATTTAACTAAAAAAAATAAGGTATCAAATATAATTTAGAGTTTTAGGCACATTGGACTCTTTTATTCAACTGTCACCAATAATCTTGTGAAGTTGTACTTCATATATATAATAGACAAAGCTGGTAGATGGGGTGTGCCGGGTTCGATTGCAAGTCGCGCCCGTCGACCTAGCCGTTCGGAGTTTTCCATGGTTTTCGCCGAATCTCCCGTAAATACGGGATTGGACTCCTTAAAAAGACTCCCACGGAGGGCATCCCCGTTCGAGGCCTAGGACCCTTGCGTAGTCAATCGGCCTTAAAATCCGACAGCAACTTAATAAACAAGTAACCTTCAAAGCGATTAGGCAACCGTTACAGTAAAAATTTAGTGGTGGATGATGAATTAAAAGTGCCGAAATTTGGCAACACTGACCATAGGAGTGAAATTAAATTGGACCTGCAAAGGGTTAAATGATGTAAGTATCGAGATCTCTTGAATGATAAAATCTGGAACTTGTCAAATAAATAAATAAATAAATAAATAAAAATGAAATAAAATGGAAAAAATCTAATATAATCTATATAATATTTCTCTAGCGTGGACCAGTTATAATTATTTTTGTCGAAACGATATGATAGTGGTGTAACTAATAAAATACGGGATGATAAAAAATAATATTTAAAAATGAACAATATTTAAGTACTCGGACTCAACTTAGTGAACTAATAAGAAAAATGACAACAATTGTCTGATGACATTATTTTACGGAAAAATGTATTTGTAAGTGATGCTTCTTCAGAATCTTTGAAAACGTCATTTTAAGCCTAGCATTACTTTAAAAATATAAACAGAAAGTTAATTATTACTGTAAATTGACTAAAAAACACAATCATAAAAAATATAATCAAAATAGGAATTAGTTTTTTTAAAAACAAAAAAATTACACCAAAATTAATATAAAGTCATCGCTAACATGGCGACAAAAGTTTAAAAGGCGTCGTGGGAGTCCTATACTAAATAGTCTTATACTATGTACTGCCTGTGGGACTGTGAAAACCAGGCCCTGACTAACGGCAGGGCATACGGGGCAAATGCCCTGGGGCCCCCTTCTGGAAGGGCCCCCCCCCTACAGACGTATACAGAAATTCTGCAACCTAAAGAGCTCTTATGCCACTGCAAGGGGGCTCCCCCAGAATAGGCTTGCCCCGGGGCTCCAGGTAGTCTAAGTCGGGCCCTGGTGAAAACTGGGTCGTGAACCATGAATTTTATTTTGAAACCTTTCTTTGAATGATTTTGGTTTCATTATTGTACAATATTTATTTAGTTCTAATAACAATTTGGCTTCTGATAAATTAAAATTTTAATTAGGCGGTGAAATTGGTATAATATTTATGAGTTTCAAATTTTAAAGGTAAATAAGAAAAGAAATGAAGTGCGAAAATTTCGCACGGGTTTGCTAGTAAGAATAAAAATTTGTAGAATTAATTTGTTAGCTTTTTTTTCTTTTTTAATTGAATGAACATCTTTTTATTGCTCTTATTACCCTATTAATTAGCAGGATCAAACAATGTCAATAAATTTGCTCATTTTAAATGGTACCATGATTTAATTCTAAATAATAATTTTTGCATGTTCTTTTTCATTTCAGAACCAATTCCTTTCAAAAATTTCGTCTCAAGCGAAGTAACATCTGAAGCTGCTGGTGGTGACATCTATGATCAAATTTCGCCATCAAAAGATTCAACAACACCAATTTCTGAAAAGTTTTATCAACACTATCACAGAAAAATTAACAGTGCATCATCTACATTACCGACGTTGTTAAACGCACCACATCCTTTATACCACATTTCTTAAGTGTTAACAGTTTAACCTTTTATATTAATTCAAACCTGGGATTGTCATGTTATGGTGCAATGACTATGGATTTTCACTAAATTTTATTGACTTTTATTGACTATTTTATCAACTACTATACATATTATATTAAACAATAATTTCATATTTTTTTCCCAATGTGCGCAAAAAAATTAAATAAATATCTTTCTATTATAACCATTTATGTTAAACAATACTCAAGGAAACTGTGATACACTGTGAAAGAATTTTTTAAACAGTGATCAACAAATTTTATAATAATAAAATATGAACTTAAAACAGCAGTTTTTTCATATCATGACTCAATATTTTTGCTTTACTGGATAATAATATCAATAAAATTAAATTCAATAAATAGTTCATTTTATTAATTGATGCACACGTTTAAATATGTCAGCCATTAAAGAAATATATATATATACATAGATTGTATTTTTTACTGAAAAGTTTTGCTTTAATGAAACAATATTAATGAAGACAAATAATCCGAATCAAAACTAATTTCCTGCAATTAGCATGCCCAAAACTTTTATCAGCATACTGTCTCTTACCATAATACAGAGTATATTTATGCAGTTTGATAAAAATTTAAACAGATGCCGAGATATAGCATCTCCAAAATCTAATAAAGTAAGTAATAGTAACGCCATCTGCAAGTTGATATACACCCAAATCGAATCAAAATAGTTTTACATAATATACATCCGATTTGTCAAACTTTTTGCATTTATATATCATAGAAGCTGAGATTTAGCCTTTCCAGGAATGAGAAAATTACAGCATAGCAACGCCACCTTCCTGCCGATATACATTTAAAGTAAATCAATATAGTTTTTCATGATGACCATCTCGCAAATCATGTTTGGTACACTTATGCACAAGAGAAGCTGAACTGCAGCCTTCCTGTAAATAGAAGAAACAAAGCAACGCCACTCGCTGGGCAGTATACACCGAAATCTAACTAGAACCAATTTATGCCAAAGTCCAACCAAATATAAAATTTTGTAGAACGTCGTCCATTATTTCGAACTCCACAAAATTTTGGTAATGCACACACAAACACAAAGACAGACAGACATTATAAAATTATTAAATCGTGTTCAAAACAACTCAGTTCGAAAACCGGCCGTCAAAAATTTTTAAGAATCCAATACATTTTCCATTGAATACAGAAAGAAGTAAAAATACATATTTTTACGGGAAAAAAACTGCTTCAAAGAAAATTTTTGTTTGTTTGTTTGTGTGTTTATTTTCTTCTACACATATAAAAAGAAAGTATCGGATTAGTGAAAATTTTCGACCTTTGATTTTCATTGAATGTACATGTTTTGAGGTATTCTGAACATGACTTGAGCAGTTTTAGATAATTTCTATAGGCGTGTATCAAAATATTTGTGCACGTTGTATCTCACATACCAATAAACGAAATTTAACCATACTTGATATTTAATTGGAATTAAAGCGGTTCTGATTACATTTTGGAAACAATCTCTCAATAGGTGGCGCTGTCATCCTGATTTTACAGATTTTTTAAAATGGCAATGTATAACAATATTTTTATACGTGTGCATAATGAGAATTAATGTTAATTTTTCAATGTGAAATTAAAAAAAAAATATTTATAAAGTAATAGTCAACCAAATATATATTATATATATAATAAATACTAGCTGGCTTCACCAGCTATCTGGCCAGAGACCCATGAAAATTTTTACCAAAAAACATGCTCTCGGGCGCCTGCGGCGCCAATCGTTATTTGTTCTCTGTAAAAGTCGCATAATATTAAAATATTAAAAATTCAAATATTTCTAAATAAAATCTAAACGTAGCTCTAGTTCAACGTAAAATACACTCAAATCAATGAAAATCAAATAAACCAATTAAATCTCTCGTAATTCCTCATAATGTAGCTCTAGTTCAATGTAAAATACACTCAAATCAATGAAAATCAAACAAACCAGTCAAATCTCTCTTAAATCCTCATAACGTAGCTCTATTTCAACGTAAAATACACTCAAATCAATGAAAATCAAATAAATCAATCAAATCTCTCGTAATTCCTCATAACGTAGCTCTAGTTCAACGTAAAATACACTCAAATTAATGAAAATCAAATAAACCAATCAAATCTCTCGTAATTCCTCATAACGTAGCTCTAGTTCAACGTAAAATACACTCAAATCAATGAAAATCAAATAAACCATTCAAATCTCTTGTAATTCCTCATAACGTAGCTGTACTTCAATGCAAAATACAATCAAATAAGCCAATCAAATCTCTCCTAAGATTCTCCATTCTGCGTCATTATAGAAATGGGAAGTTTTATTTTCATATTTTTATTAATTAAAAAGAAACTAATCAAAAATTCGAAAATCTGACTTCGATGTCACAATGACCCTACGGAGGGCACCTTTGTGTTAAATCACGTGACTGTCCGAGCTATCGTTTTCGAGAACCGGGAAATATACATATATATATATATATATATACATACATTGTTCACTTAATAGTATAAGATATAGGAATTACCTTCCCCCCCTTCTCCCCCTCCTTCTCGCAGGAAGTGTAACTTTAAGAGGGAAAATTTTTCATATATACATATACATATTTCAAAAAATTCTTCAATATACAGTGAAGCACCGTTTATACGTCTTTCAAGGGACTGGCATAAAAGGACGTATCAATGAAAAGACGTATAATCGAAATTTTACTCCTTGATTACTACATATTTAATGACACAGCAAAATTTATATGAAAATGCTAATTAATAAAATTTCTTAGGTTAGTAAATGTATATTATACTTTTTTTTAAGACATCAATGAATTTAAAAATAATAATTAAAAGAAATCTGGAGTGACTCCACTCGATTTTCCGAACATTGAGTAATTAACAGTTTTGTAGATAAAGTAAAGAAAGAGGAGTTGTTAAACAAACAAAAGAGAGAAAACGGTAATAGAGTGT
Organism: Salticus scenicus; assembly: GCA_963930645.1. Classification (NCBI taxonomy): domain Eukaryota; kingdom Metazoa; phylum Arthropoda; class Arachnida; order Araneae; family Salticidae; genus Salticus; species Salticus scenicus. The sequence goes on along the minus strand of OZ005660.1, from coordinate 169,496,822 downwards.
TTGAGTATTTTTCTTCATATATTATACGATGTTTCATTTAACGCTACTGAACTTTGAGCCCATAGATCATAATGATAAAGAATTTTTCGTTGTGTCCCTGTAAAAACCTATAAATGCTAGATTCACCAAAATGCTTATATATAGTGCAACAGTGATTTATAATATTCATATAAATTTTCAGCTCAATTGAATAAAGCGTTTAGATGCTATCGCACTTTTAAAAATTTGGTCCCATAGGCCATAATGATAAATAATTTTTCTTTGTGTTCCTGTAAAAAACCTGTAAGTGCTAAATTCATCAAATTATATACAGTTGGTGCAACTGTGACCTATAACATGTGTATAAATTGTTTGCTCAGATTAATAAAGTGTTTAGACGCTATCGCACCTTTAAAAATTTGGCCCCCATAGGCCATAATGATAAAGAATTTTTCCTGGTGTCCCTGTAAAAAACTATAAGTGCTAGATTCAGCAAAATCAATAGAGTTCGTACTATGGTAACTTACAATATACGTACCAACTTTCAGCTTATTCGAACAAAGCGTTTAGACGCTAGCGTGTTCACTCACACACATACACACACACATACATACACACATACACACACACACATACGTATATCATCGTAAAAATAGTGAAGACGAACTCAGGTGACCTCGAAACGTATAGAAAAATCAAAATCTCAAATTTGGATTTTTGACATGATTACAATACTTTCCTCACTATAGTGTTGGGAAAGTAAAAAGATTTATTATAAAAAGTGAGAAAAATCATGCTATTAATGCATGACTGGGTACTAATTACATGTATCATACAATGAGTATTATATTACATTTCTTAAGAGCTATATGAACACATTTTGAATATTAATTATATATTGCATTTATTTAATAATAAGAATATGATTTATGTCCATACAGATAGTTATTTAATAACATTAAAAATTTGATTTGCTGCTTGTCTATGGGTATTAAAAATTCTACTGTGTATTCAATTGATTATTTGGTCAGCATTCTTCGACCTTTCCTGTGTTCCTCCATTTAAGATGTTTTCTAGGAAAAATCTGTCTTATTTAGAATGGAAAATAATAATAGGTCGAGAAATTTTGCGAATTTTAGTGAAATGGAAAAGACATATAACCGATATTAGAGACGTATAAACGAAGAATTTTTGCATGGAATGAATCGGGACTTCACTAAAAGGACGTATAAATGTAAAAGACGTATAAACGAGAGACAAATAAACGGTGCTTTGCTGTTTTAAAAAAGAATGGTTGAAATATAAGGATTTCATATTATCACATTTTATACATCTGTGATAATTTAAAATAAAATTATGGATTTTTTTTTTCTTTTTTCAATTTTAACGAAACAAGAACAACAACAACAAAAAATAATCTGGTGTGTCACTCACACGACTTTCTCTTACCCTGAAATTTAATACTGTAAATACAGGTTGGAGATTAAGAGGTAAGATAACGAGTACTGTTATGTAAACCTATGTTAAACAATTCATATTAGGCTTCTGAAGAGTTTTGTATGATAATTAGTTCTGTGTGAGGGGGCTACCGCCCCCCTCAAACCCCCGTTTCATTAATGCACCTACATTTATGTAGAATTTAATTCGGTTATTAAAAAATATTTCTCTTTTTAAAATATAATTTATTAAAGTTATTATTTAAAAAAATTATATTTTATGATAAGGCAGACGATTTCCATATTAGAGAAGTAGTTTAACACCAAATATCCAAAAAAAAGTCCATTTTATTCTCAAAAAAAAAAAAAAAAAATGTACGATTTTTTTTCTAAGTTTTTTTTTTTTTTTTTTTCGTTAAAAGTGAAAAAATCGATAACTTTGTTTAAAATTATCGCAGATCGATGGTTCAACCATTCGTTTTAAAGGTATTTTCGAGCTCTTTTCAAAGATACCCATCATGAAAATTTACTCCCCTCGAGGGGGGACTTCCCCCCCCCCAGGGGGGGAGGCGAGGCTCCTACATACACAAAAATTTTTTCCCAGTTAACTGTCTCTATTACAAAAAATATATATTTGTTTCATTTGGTTTAGTGCAGTCTATAGACGTTAAACTCTATTTTCCTGCAATTTCCCCCATAGACGTAATGTATTAGAATTCTCTTGATTGTCCCTGTACACGAACTATTTGCTTGATCTTAACGAAAAGCTTACTGTAGCATCCCTATATGATACACATTTAGAATACCAAGTTTGAACTTTCTGCCATAATTTGTTTTTGAGATATGCTGATAACAGACAGACACACAGACACACACACAGACACACAGACCATTTGCTAAAAACATGATTTTCGTATTCAGGGGACCTCAAAACGTGTAAATATAACAAAATCTCGCGTTCGAAAATTTGAGCCTAAAACAATACTTTCTCTACCTTATGGGTAAGAGAAAGTAAAAAGCATGTTTTAAGATAGTTTCTGTATAGTATGAAATTGTTTTCTTTGGACATTCAGTATTGTACTTATCCTTAATAAAATCTTCTGCATTCATCATGAAAAATTACTTTTGGTAAATGATAATTTTGATAAATTATATTTGCAGCGTGAATTTATATAGGAAAATATAAATAAAGTTTTATGATGGCCACAACAAACTACTTTTTTTTTTTTTTAATAACCTTCTTATTTTGTAATAATGTGTAAATAATAATTATTAAAAAACTGAAAATATTTTAACAAATAACGAATTTTTACCTTCCATACAAACAGAAAAAAAAAGTTGTCAGCTAAGACGACAGTTCTGTTCTGCAAATTTAACATTTGTACATTCTTTTGTATATGTGTATAAAACGAAAATATATATTCGTAAAAATTTTCTGCCTCATGTTTTCAATGGATTTACTTTTTTTAAGATGTCCAAAAAACGATTATTTAAGACTATTATTAATTATTTTTAGAAAATACCTGCGAGTGTGTCAGATAATCAATCATCACAAATTTTGTGAACGCTGTATCTCACAAAATATTCGGCAAAATTTAACCAAATTTGATATTTAGTTAGAACTTAACATAAATTTGTGCTGATTTCATTTGGGGATCAACTACTCAACAGGTGGTACTGTCATCCCATTTGTTTAGAATTTTTAGTATGGCAGTATTGGACAAAATTACCTATAAATGTGCATAATAAGAAATATTTTTAACTATTCAATGTGAAATATATATATAGATATATATCATCTATCTCCATCATCAATTTCAGCCTTTATCAGTCCACTGCAGGATGAAGTGTTCTCCTGTGTGATTCCAAACTGCCCTGTTTCCTGCAATTCTTCTTCATTCTGCTCTTCCAAACTTCACTATTTCATCTCTCCAACTACACAGTGGTCTCTTCATCGGTCTTTTCTTATCTCTTGGTATCCAGAATAGGACTTTGGTGGTCCATCTATCATCATTTCTTTTCGCAAGGTGCCCAGCCCATCTACATTTTAACTTCTTGACTCTAGAAATAACATCAGTAACTTTGGTTTGCTTCCTAATCCAAGTGTTTCTCTTTCTGTCTTTTCAGGTGAACCCTAACATGCATCTCTCCATGCTTCTCTGTGTTGTTTGAAGTTTTCGTAGAGCTTTACATGTCAATGTCCAAGTTTCTGAAGCATAAGTTAAAACAGGCAAAATGCACTGCTCAAAAACGCTTCTTATATATATAGTATTTCTTATATATACAGTAGTAAACAACCAGGAATAAATTTTGTATATTTAGTGGTATCGCCCCCCCCCCCCCCCCCCCGCCTCTGAAACTCTAAATTTTCAATATGGATGTCTTTCAATGCAACTGATCCAATATTTGTCGTAATAATAATAATAATAATAATAATAATAATAAATGTTATTCAAATGTCTGCATAAGATTGACTTTCTTTCCACATTTAGTGTTATACTTCTCTGGGGTGAAAATCGTCTACGTTCATCATGGAAAATTTTTTTAACAATTAATTTGTGCTGTTTGAGTTTGTATAGAAAAATATATAAGAAAGTTTTATAGTGGCTAAAAAATACTAGTTTTTTAACATAGAATGTTTTCTATTGAAAACCATACACATAGCATAACTAATTTATGTAGATTAACAAATATATTTTAAAATGTCACCAAGGAAATAAAATATAACAGTAAACGCAGTTGAAAAATGTTTTGTATAGAAAGCTTAATTTTTTTTTTTTTTTCTTGTTTCGGTTAGCAGGTATAACAAATGCACTGTGTGACCTTTGTTTCATTTTATTTATTTAAGACGTTTTAAAACAAGCATAAAAATAGCAAACCAAATATTCATGGAGATTTGCGATATAAAAATGAAGCAGTATGTGCTGAGAACTTCACCCTGCATATCTCAGAATAGATGTAAGAGAAACCTTCTAGAAATAGACAGGAAAATGCACGTGGAGAAAAAGGTGGAGGAACGAAAGTTTAAACAAAGTATGCTTTAAATGAAACCATCTCATCAACAAAGTTATACATTTGTTCGGAAAAAGTCATTGATCGCAAATTTAATTAACCCTTTGCCGGCCCAAATGCTCTAAAGCGCTTTAAACAGTGTTACCAAATTAATTGTTTCTTTTTTTTTCAACTATCACCAATAATTTCGACGAGTGATATTTCACATATATAAAGAACGATTAACCTTCGAAGCGATTAGGCAACCGCCAAAGTTAAAAAATTTGGTGGTGGATATTAAATTAAAAAAAATTCCCTAAATTTGGCAACAGTGACCAAAGGAGTGAAATTAAATAGGACCGGCAATGGGTTAAATAGATTTTGAAACTATGGATTTAGCACAATCAAGTAAAATATGTATTCTAAAAATTTTCATCTATGTAACTTCTTTAAAATATGTTAGTAGGAAATGTAAACTATGAATACACGAGAAAAAAAAAAAAAAAAAAAAAAAAATGGAGTGACTCCACTCGACTTTCCGAACATTGAGTAATTAACAGTTTTGTAGATAAAGTAAAGAAAGAGGATTTGTTAAACAAACAAAAGAGGGAAAACCATAATAGAGTGTTTGAGTATTTTTCTCCATATATTACACGATGTTTTATTTAACGCTGCTGAACTTTGAGCCCGTAAGATCATAAAGATAAAGAATTTTTCGTTGTGTCCCTGTAAAAACTTATAAATGCTAGATTCACCAAAATTCTTATAGTTAGTGCAACAGTGATTTATAATATTCATATAAATTTTCAGCTCAATTGAATAAGGCGTTTAGATGCTATCGCACTTTTAAAAATTTGGTCCCATAGGCCATAATGATAAAGAATTTTTCTTTCTGTCCCTGTAAAAAAACTGTATGTGCTAAATTCACCAAAATCTATACAGTTGGTGCAACTGTGACCTATAATATGTGTACAAATTTTTTGCTCAGATTAATAAAGCGTTTAGACGCTATCGCACTTTAAAAAATTTGGCCCCATAGGCCATAATGATAAAGAATTTTTCCTGGTGCCCTGTAAAAAAACTATAAGTGCTAAATTTACCAAAATCAATAGGGTTCGTACTATGATGACTTACAATATACATACCAACTTTCAGCTTATTCGAACAAAGCGTTTAGACGCTAGCGTGTTCACTCACAGACATACACACATATATACATCATCGTAAAAATAGTGAAGACGGACTCAGGGGACCTCGAAACGTATAGAAACATCAAAATCTCTAATTGACATGATTACAATACTTTCCTCACTATTAGTGTTCGGAAAGTAAAAATAATGATATTCTGGTTTGGCACTCCCACCCACTTTCTCTTACCTTACATTACTTATAGAAATATTATTGTAGTTTAAGGTATAAGATATAAGATATAAGGTACTACATTTGAACATTTCTAGTATAATTTAAACAGCAGTTCAAATTAGCTTTCGAAATAGTTTCATATGGCATAATTTTTTATGGTAGAAGGCGGAACATTCCCTCAGTCAACCTTTTAAACATTGAAGCGACAGTAGGTGATTAAATTATATTAAAAAAAAAAAAAAAAATTACATTGATTTTTTTTTCTATTTTCTAAGTAAATACTGGACGAAATGGCCTTAAAATTTAGACATGCAAAGAACATTCATAGACTCACACTTTCCAGTAACGATTTAGTCACAAGTACAATTAGAGGACGAACCACAAATTGAAGTAAAACAAAAAATACTTCCCTATATCATAAAATGCTACAGATGACTTGTAACTTTAGTGATTTCACTTAATATTTACAATATTTATATGCTTTTTTGGTGGAATATTTAGGCCAGTGGCGGCTCGTGAACCGAAAATAGGTGAAGAGCTGAAAAATAACATTTAAATGGTTTTAAGGCATAATTTTAACGAACAATTAGCTAAAAAAGCTCATTTTGATTAAATGTAAATTTATACTCAATATACGTTTACAGTGTAAATATTAAGTGAAGTGCCTCTTCACCTATTTTCAGTGCACGAGCCGCTACTCATTTAGGCATAGATTTGTTTGCAACAATCATGCTTAATTGTCCGTCTGGTGAAGGGTCGCGTTTTATTTCGAGCAGAAACAACTGTTGAGAGTTTTTTGCCTTTTATGATGTCTATTCAAAGCTTTTTACTAATTACTTTTCAACGCCAGTCCTATGGTGTGTTTTTATTATTATGTTCTGATATAGTACAGTCGGTAACAAAAGTCTCCGAACATTAGCAAAAATTCCTATGCAAAAAAAGAACACTTAATACAGTTTTGTTAAATAAATCCGTGTCGAAACCTGTTCTTAGTCAGTCTAAAAACAGGATTCGACAAGGATTTATTCAACAAAACAGTATTAAGTGTACTTTTTTTATTTAGGAATTTTTGCTAGTGTTTAGAGACTTTTGTTACCGACTGTACATCACATCGCACTTCGGCAGGAAAAGTGACAGACCTCAAAAAATTGCAATTTTGAGTTTATGTCATGGAAAAATGTGTATGAAATGTTTCAACGTGCTGAAAAAGCATCACATCTCTATCTAAAAAATTATCCACCGAAGAGGCATTTGTAAAAATTGATTAGGTAAAATCGTGAAAATCGTTTTCGTACAAAATCGTATAATCATGGAGAATCAGTTCAGATGACTCTGCAGGTAGTGTAACTTTATACTCATATAACCAAGGACACAAAAAGTATAGTGAAAATATTCTCCACTACTTCTTCATAGTTAGGAGTCTTGTAGTTTCCAAAGAAATTCTTCATTACATAGAGAATGACGACAACGCAGCTGCCTCAGTATCATTCATTGAGTTTAATTATATTTAATAATAATAATAATAATAATAGTAATAATGATAATGATAAAAATAATAGAATGGCTTTATAGAGGGCATAGTTGATGCTTTATCGTTATCTTTAAGTTTATTTTTCTCAAATACTGAATTATCGAATTGTGTCACTATTCTTGCCGGAATGCGATATGATACATCTTAAACTGTATTAAAATATTAAAATAATGTAAGGGAAAGTAATGTAAGTAGCACACCAGATTATTTTATCTAAAGAAATTAGATTTTCCCCTTGAGATATGGAACTGAGCTTCAACAGTTATTAGTGAAACTCAGAATATTGATAATAATCAGCATATATAGTTAGCCTCATCCGTGGCTGATTCTCTCACATTTTAGGCTTAAGAGATAGGCTTAAGAGATTTCCTTGGACTCTGTCTCCTAATTTTCATATTTTAGTTAATTTTAAAAAATCTAATCGTCCGATCGATAAGCTGTTTAAACCAACGGATTCAGAAAAATTACGCCTTTCATTTGGTACCTTATTTGTAACAAATATATAATTACATTTTTTTTAATTAATTAAAATATAAAAAATAAAAGCTTTAAAATACATTTTAAAATATTAATTGTTGCCTTTTTTTTTTTTTTTTTTTTTTTTTTTTTTCAGCATAAAATGAAATATGCTTTCCCGAAAAATAAATAAATAAATAAAAATAAAAATAAATTTTCTCACGCATATAAAAAAAATGACGTCTATAAAATAATAATTTTAAAGATGAAGAGATCAACAAAGTGAGAAAATTTCGCACGGGCTTGCTAGCAACGAGATATATAAAGTAGAGTGATAAATGGTAACCCTTGAGAAGGTCCAAAATGAGTCATGTGACATGCTCTCCTTGCACCTGCGTATTCGATGGTTTCCTTGGTAACAGCTTATTTTCAGTAAATTTCTATGGCAACGGTTTGGAGATTATTCTTCGCATAAGTCATAAACGCCAATGTTTTTGTTTACTTACGTAGTTTAATATTCTTTTGTTCTAAATCATTTTGATTTTTATTTTACTTCTCTTTTATTTCGTGTAGTTGAACTTTAACCGACAAAACGCTTAAAAATTGTTGAAAAATTATTATGTGTTGTTAAATTTAGCTCTTTAAAAGTTTAAATTTTATTTTATAAACACTTTAAAACTTTGTTGGGAAACGATGAAGAAAAAGGTATTTTATTATTTATTAAAATGTGAAATATGTGTAAAATTATTTTAAAAACAATTTATTTCGGTCATAGGACTGTCATGTTACCTAATAATAATGATAATTTGTCGAACTGATATTTTAAATGCCAATAGCGATAAAGGGCCAAACACAGCAACCTATTCGAGCATGTCACGTGATTCATCTTGAACCACGGAAAGTTAATACTTCATCCATTGAATCAGCACTCTAATTTATATATCTCGTTGCTTGCTAGCAAATGATTTATTTAAAGCGAGAGTGAGAAATAAATAAAATAAAACGATTATTTTTCAACGGGCGCCTTAGTCGCCCTACAACAAACTAGTAAGTACATGTTTGTTAAACTTCAAATGTATGAACACTAATTAATGTTTTACAATTGAACTGGTCGTGACACATTAACTCAAATGTTTATCAGTCTCATCTTATAATTTGTAACGCAAATGTTAATTGAATAGGTCGGGTATTTTTTCCCTTTCCCTGAGCGACTGCCAATCTTTGCATACACGTGTGTGGTAATGATTTCGCAGCGTACCCAACCTAGACATTGTTTACGGAAATGTTCAAAATGCCTTTCCAAATCTGATTAACACTATTCTTTCCTTGTTTTATTCTAAACGGTTTCAAGAACATTCAAAACAATTTATTTAAAGACAACCAGAGGCGTACTTTTTCATAATGCCATCTCATATGTCAAGTTTTGGCACTTATACACTAGAAGCTGAAGAAGACTTCCCTTAAATGGAGAAAATGGCAACATTTTCCACCTGCTGCGTGATATACACCAAAAACTAATTAGCACCAATTTATATTAAGGTTCAATTAAATATAAAGTTTTATAAAATGTCATTTCTTTTTTTTTTTTTTTTTTTTTTTTTTTTTTTCCGAGATACAGTGGCTACAAAATTTTGAAGACAGACGGGCAGAAAGACAAATAACACAGGCCTACAAAAATGAATTTGACAAAATTTGATTTGATGATTTTAGCTGATCTTTACGTTTTTGAATGTGCTGAAACCGAATATGCAGCCCATTTTTCTCTATCACGTATAGATTTTTGTCAATACAGGGTGTTTACCAACACAATTTCTTACATATACCATCCTAACAATAGGTTGGTTGGTTTGTATGTCTTTACGTCGCACTAGTGCTGCGATATTACAACAACAGGTGTCCATGGCGGTCTGGCAATCAAGATAGCTCAGTCAGCGTATTTAATTACTTTATCAAAATATATGTATCAGAAATTAAATTAGATAATTTTAAATATCTCACCCCTGCAACAGTCGAAGGTGTAGAGACGGATGAACCCTTTAACTCCGCTACTGTGACTCCACTATGGATCAGAGGATTCCCGTCTGATCCAACTTTACCTTTACGAATGCCAGTAGATACGCGCACCAACACTCATCACTACTTAATCTTCACACAACTAAATCTCCAATACTCCACACCTCAATACTCGTCAAAATAAGAATCTTCCCAATCTACACCACAATCTCCTACTCTAAAACCATCTCCATCTTATACTACTTCCTACCAACTTCCTTTCTCTTCATTTCAATCAATACTTTTAAAACCACTTCAAATTCATCTACCTCCCACAGCTTAATCCGTTCGTTGCAGCACCATGTCGACACGAAACTAATCCGACCAAGACTTTCGCTGAGTCACTGGCGACGAAGCGATTTAACCGTCCCAACTTTATACTTTGCTGGATCCAGCTTAATTTCAAACAACTGTGGAGATGTTCTGTAGTCTCAACCTCACAGATGTACTTTGCAATTCCTATGAGGTTGCTACTTGAAAAGTTTGATCAAGACTAATAAGTTTCAAGGAGTGAAAATTTTGTGAATAATTTGGAATAAACTTTAAAATTTAATAACAGCTTTTATTTCTACATAAATGTAGGTACTATATTCAAACAGGAGGCTGAGAGGGCTGGTAACCACCCTTACACAGAATTTTTTTCAAGTAAACCTGTTCATAAAATTAGTTTGAATTCTTTTTAAAGTAGTGTTTCAGGGGTGAAATTTTTCAGGGCTATCCCTGAATTGAGGGTTTTTGAAAATTTTGCTGTCTTTGAATTTCATGTTTAATTACTTTGTTTTACAGAAATTTTTCATTTTGAATGTTTTGAATTGCCTTATAATGTACTACGAATTTTGCAAATAACATTTAATATAGGTAGCCATATGATATATCATTAATAAATCTGCCCTATCTGCTTGAAAGGAACAATCTTCAGGGTTTTTGCAAGCGAGGTAGTTTCACCTCTGTGTTTGCTATCCTACCCCTTAATCTGCAATTCGCCTTTATAGTATTGAAAAACTAGGGTATGATAAACTCATCAGAGTGCCATGAACTCACTTTTATTGATTTTGTATAGCTTTTCTATTGCGATTTATCAGGGTTTTTTTTTTCGGTAAAATATTGTTTGGGTCAGTCCATATAATATCAGGGAAGTACACTAAGGACAAAAAAAAAAAAAAAAAAAAAAAAGCCGCACTACAGAAAAATTGATTTATACCTTTTGGGTTTGTAATAATTTAAAAACTAATGATTGCAACAAATAAAATTGTTATGTTTGTATAATACAGAAGTCATAACATGATACCTATGTACATTTTCAATTTAATAATTCGTTTTGTTACACTTTACGTAGTATTTAATAAAAATCTACATAAAATTTTCTTTTTAAACGTAATATAATAAACATATATTTTGTATTCTATCATGATTTATTATATGAACTAAACAAGTGCTATTTTAATGTAAGAAATAAAACTATTTATTTCTTAGATCTAAACAATTATTTAATAAAAATATGTATTCTGGATTGGATAATTCCGCCTTTATATGGAATAACTACTTTAATGCGCAATGGCATAGTATTTTACAGTTTTTTAACATAAAACTCAGAAATTTCACTGTGCAAAATATCATAAACATTTTTTTCCAGTTCTTTCAAAGTTGTAGGCTACAAATTTCTAATCCCCATCCTCTTTTAAAGGCTAAACATTTTCGAGCGGATAGAGATTAGGACAATTTTCAGGTCTAATAAAGAAGAAATTCTGCTATATCCTTTGTGGGATTTAATTTTAAGTAAAAAAAGTTATGATAACTTACAAAATTATAGATGCTCATGAGAATGTATAAGTAATTTTAACAACTTGAGTCAAATAAATGTATCACAAGCGTCATATAACGAGGTGCATTATCATCTTGAAATGCTGATTATGGAAGAATTTGAAATACCCCCAAAGTAGTCAGTCAGGTATTAATTTTTAATGGCCAAATTTTATTTCGGGTTAATTGATCCCTTGAACATGAAAATTTGCCAGACTTACCGAAAAATTATTTATTTTCGTATCGTAATGTACGGAGAATATGTTATTGTTTTAAAAGTGAGATTTCCATTAAGTCAGTCACCTTTTCGTGATCAGATCTGCTTGTTTCCGTCAGTTTGAAATAAGTTAAACTTGACTCATAAGAGAGAACAACTTCAGCCAAATAATTAATTTATCCTTTTTTAATTTTTTTAACCCTTTAATATCTTGGTTTTCTAATTCTTTTCGTTAAGAATGAATTTTTTTCAAATTTTCTGGCAATTAAACATGCTTTGTTTAATTGTTATTTCACTGTATTTAGATAAATTATGTTACTAAACACTTTTTCTGAATCCCTGCTATGTTCTAAATGTAATACAAACTGATTTTTTAAGCGCTGACTTTTTAACTTGCGGTCATCTCGACTGGAAGAGTAACATGGCCGCCTCAGGACAAATGTGCAGTTTAAACAGCAAAAATATATTATATCTTGCTATAAATTGGATCACTAATATTTTGTTAACATTTAATCATTTTGACATCCCACGTATTAAAATATTTTTTTTATTTTCGCTCTAAAATTAATATTTTTTGTGGTATCGTTAATTGCCTTATCCTTGCCATTTTTGAAACACTTTCTAAAATTACAACTTTCCGAACAATTGCATCTTGTTTTTAACACTTGGCTCAATCCTAAATTGCACGCGGAACACAACGTAATAAAATCTGTTCAAAAATTTACTTTTAAAACAATAAAATTAGCGATTACAGAAAAAAAAAAATCTGGAGTGACTCCACTCGACTTTCCGAACATTGAGTAACTAACAGTTTTGTAGATAAAATAAAGAAAGAGGAATTGCTAAACAAACAAAAGAGAGAAAACCATAATAGAGTGTTTTTTTCTCCATATATCACACGAGGTTTTATTTAACGCTACTGAACTTTGAGCCCTTAGATCATAATGATAAAGAATTTTTCGTTTTGTCCCTGTAAAAATCTATAGATGCTAGATTCACCAAAATACTTATAGTTAGTGCAACAGTGATTTATAATATTCATACAAATTTTCAGCTCAATTGAATAAGGCGTTTAGATGCTATCGCACTTTTAAAAATTTGGTCTCATAGGCCATAATGATAAAGAATTTTTCTTTGTGTCCCTGTAAAAAAACTGTAGTGCTAGATTCACCAAAATCTATACAGTTGGTGCAAATGCGACCTATAACATGTGTACAATTTTTTTGCTCAGATTAATAAGGCGTTTAGACGCTATCACACTTTTAAAAATTTGGCCCCATTGGCCTTAATGATAAAGAATTTTTCTTTGTGTCCCTGTAAAAAAACTATAAGTGCTAGATTCTCCAAAATCTATACAGATTGAGTATCTGTGACCTATAATATGGGTATAAAATTTTTGCTCAATTGAATAAGGCGTTTAGATGCTATCGCACTTTTAAGATTTTGGTCCCATAGGCCATAATGATAAAGAATTTTTCTTTGTGTCCCTGTAAAAAAACTATAAGTGCTAGATTCACCAAAATCTATAGGGTTCGTACTATGGTGACTTACAATATACGTACCAACTTTCAGGTTAATCGAACTAAGCCTTTAGACGCTAGCGTGTTCACAAACATACACACATACACACATACACACATACACACATACACACACACATACGTACATCATCGTAAAAATAGTGAAAACGGACTCAGGGGACCTCAAAACGTATAGAAACATCAAAATCTCGAATTCGGATTTTTGACATGATTACAATACTTTCCTCACTATAGTGTTCGGAAAGTAAATATATATATCGAAGTGCGGCTTTTTTTTTTTTTTTTTTTTTTTTGTCGCTTAGTGTATGTTGCTCGACTATTTTTGTTTCTTTTGTTACTTGTGCCCCTTATAGGCACATATAGAGATGTTTAAAACATCTTTTATTTTATTTCTCTACTATTGACCTTGCATTTTATACAAGTCATCAAAAGTCATTCTCATGGTTAAAAATGGGAGCATTAGATCTTTATATTTTGTCACAAATCTCTTTGAATTAAACTTATGAGTGCTAATTTTAAATATTAATATTAAAGAATATAAGGTAAAGATGTCACATGCTTAGTTATATTGCTGTAACTTAATAACTAAAATAATTACAATAGATCAATGTTCAAGGTCAAACGTAAAATTTTTGTTAATTTCTATAGTGCATAACTCTTCTAGGGGGGAAACCAAAAAAAAAAAAAAATAAATAAATAAATAAAATCACACAATAAATAAATCAGACAAATGAGAAAATTTAATTGTAAATGTGTAGTTTTTAAACCTTTGCTGTTTACAGCCCCCTGAAATGTCAGAAAAATGACAAAATGACATTTTGAGACACCCGTAAACCAAAAGGCAATAAAATAAAAAAATAAAAAAAATCTTTGCCAATTTATTAATCTATTAAAGTATAATATATACTGTGTGTATTCTTTTGTGTTTTTGATTTTTAAAAATATATGTAGGTTTTTTCTTTTTTTTTTTTTTCTAATTGCATTGTTTGGATAATTAACGCGCGTTAAAATAAAAAAATGAAACATCAGCATATATAGTTACGCCACGGAGTAAAAACACAGGAGAAGAAGGTAACGCTGAAATTTTGTGATGTTGTTTTCTAATGTTTACAGATGGCGCCAGTGTGCAATCCTTCCTTCTCTCCAGCTTCCGCAATGTTATTCAATGGGGAAATGTCTCGTTTTAATTATTTTTTTAAAAATAATATCAAGCTGAAAAAATTTCGATTGAAAGCAAATTTCATTAAATAGAGTATTCTAACCAACATGTTTTTTTTTTTTTTAAGAGCCATTTTATACTAATTTTACTTTGAAAGAAAGCTTTTAAAAAATGACGATTCTTATGAACCGAAGCTAGCTAAAACAGACAATTGGGAGGAAGGAGAATGGATGAAATTTTGTAAAGAAAAAAAATAAACTTACTTTAGGTGCAGAAAACACGAACTCGGACTTTATTTTTCTCCTAGGGCTTTTTTTTAGTTTTTCTTATCACTATCATAGCCTGTTTTACAACTAGGAACGAAGCATTTATTTAAAACATCTGAATTATGCAGTTTAAAGAACTTACAAAGAAATTAAATTGCTTAAAATAAAAAATTTTAAATGTACTCCAGCAAAATTCTATTGAAAACAACAGTATATCCGCGCCGAGGTAGGGAGGAATGACAAGTGGCGCCCTCAATATTTACCGAAAATTTAGATCACAGTTTCGTAGCTTTCTCCCATTGGACCTTCAACTCCTATTAATATTACTCCGTGAGTTACGCTCATCAGTGCATGACTCTGTCACGCTTTAGGCTTAAGAGATTTCCTTGAACTCTGTCTGTGAGTGAATGCAAGTTGTCACCTAATATTAATACTTCAGTTAATTTTAAAAAATCTAATTTCCCGATCGATAAGCTGTTTAATCCGACGGATTCAGAAAAATCGTCCCTTTCATTTGGTACCTATTTCTAGCGAATTTTTTATTAGATTTTTTAAAATTAATTAAAATATGAAAATAACAGCTTTAAAACAGACATTTAAATTTTTAATTGTTGCCATTATTTATTTATTTATTTATTTTTATTTTTTTCAGCGTAAAATGAAATGCTTTCACGGGAAAATAATAATAATAATAAATAAATAAATAAATCTATATCATTATATAAAGCGCAAAAAATTGTATGTTTGTGGAGGGTAATCTCTGAAACTACTGAACCGATTTAAAAAATTCTTTCACTGATCAAAAGCTACACTATCCCTGACTGTTATAGGCTATATTAAATTTTGATAAAATAAATTTTAGTTTAAAATCTGAGCATTTTAATTAAAATCCCCATAAAAGCCATAATAGAAATGGAAATAATGAAATATTAAAAAAATTAGCTGTTGCCAACATAAAAGAAACATTTACATTTTGTTTTTAAAATATCTTGACATGAAAAGAAAAGAAATATATTTGCACGTGAATTAAATTGAAATTCATATAAAGCTTTCCAAAATGTTAAACTTACACGTTAAATCTGACGTCATTATAAATTTAAAGTATTTATTTTTCTAATAATATAATTTGATATGATATGATATAATGTAATGATCTAAGCGTTACTTCTAAACTTTTATTAAATTATTTATTTTAGAATTGTTGCCCAAAAAATTTACGGGTTAATTCATTTTTCGACATATAATGAAATATATTTTCTCGCGAATAATAATATAAAAAGTGAATTAAAAAAATATCGTCTGCATTTCATTATGCATTTGTTAAAAGAATAATTGAGAAGTTTAAATTTATTTGACGACTATTTTTAGCAACTAACAGTTATGACAAGTAGCTCTATATACCTAGCGCATACAACCATTACTGCAATGCAAATAGCATTTAATTATTTGAGTTACATTATGTTGATTAGAAACCTATTTAATCTATCTATGCTCTATACTAATATATAAAGAGGAAAGGTTTATATGAATATGTAGAGAACGATCGCTAGAACTAAAAAGCCGATTTCTATTTCTTTCTTTTTTTATACTAATCAAAAGTTACACTGTCTCTAAGTGCTAGAGGCTATAATAAATTTTGGTAAAATACATTTTTAATTCAAATTTTCAATATTTTAATTGAAACCAAAGCATAGATTTGATATCGGTCGTCCTTGGCGATTTTTGTATTTCGAGATCGAAAACGTAATACGAAAATCTGTATATTTTCGTATTAAATACGAGATCTATGTTTTTACTTCAATTACCGTACTACCGTAGGTAGTGGAAGTATTGTATTCGGTCCAAAAATTTGATATAGAGTTTCACCTGATTTATATGTTTTAAGGCCTCCTGAGTCCAAAAAAGTAGTTTTTGGCAATTGGTCAGTGTGTGTGTGTGTGTACGAATGTGTGAAATTTTCCGGGTGTCATATCTCCAAAATTAATAAAGATAGAACTACAAATCT
The DNA here is from genome assembly GCA_963930645.1 of Salticus scenicus. NCBI lineage: Eukaryota > Metazoa > Arthropoda > Arachnida > Araneae > Salticidae > Salticus > Salticus scenicus. Next base: position 169,480,027 of record OZ005660.1, on the reverse strand, counting down.
TCACAATTGATTCAGGCCTGATGTACAGATGATTTTTCCAAATTTTGGTGAAAATTGAAAAACCGGAACTGGGTCATCGAAAACCGGAAATGGGACCGTAAGTCCGTACCTCATAAACAGCCCTAACAATTTTCTTCAAAGTTGCTATATAAACAATCTATTAGATGTCCTTTCGAATGATATAATTGGTTAGTTCAGGAAAATTGATAGGCGTCCTCTATAAACAGCTCAATTTCAGATCTCATAAGTGCTTTCCTTTAAAAACGGCTGTACGAATTTTTTTCAAACTCGCCATGTTAACTTAATACTAAATATCCTTTTGTATGTAATTATTGTTTTCCGGTCAATAATTGAGTATGCCAAGTTTTGGTAAAAGTTGGTATCTCAAAAACGGCTCTAACGATTTTCTTGAAAATTGTTTCATTAATTCAATTTAGATAACCTTTCTCAAGTATTACGTGCACATTACAGGAATACTAACGGTCATCCTGATTAGGAAGTTCAGTTTTAGATCTCGGTAATTCGTGTTTAAAAAAATAACTATCTATTTTTTCCCCTTATTTTTTAACTCACTATGTAAACTTTGTTGTAGGTGTCTTTATACGTGTATCAAGTTTCTCTTACTGGAAAATCTAAAAAAAAAAAAAATGCATGTACTTAATATCTCCAAGAAATGTATATAATACGTTTAATAGTGGGTAATGGAAGTCGTGTGGTTGTTTCACACCAGATTTTGTAATAGTATATATTATACGAATATTGTTTCATATTATTGATTTTTCCCTTAATATATATTATTAAAAACCATCAGTTATGGAAAAAATTAAATATATTTGCGAGATAACTTGGCAATCATTTTTTTTTTCCCGCCAAGGATGACTGATATAAAATCTTTTCCGAAAGCAAGTAGCGCAATATACAGCCGCTAGGGAATTGCAAATGACATTTGATTATGCAAGTTTCATTATGTTGATTGGAAACACGGTTCATTTAAAATAAATTAAATGTGCATTCGCGTTAGAACTCTACTTTTGTATAGGGCTTCTTTGGCGATATTTAAAATTTGGCAACGCAATAGCTAGGACGTTTCACTCGAAGGACTTTACGTATTTGCGATAACCTTTTTAATTCACCGCCAAAATCACAAAAAATATTAACGATCACTAATGGAGAACCATTACTAAAACAATAACCAGATTACTTTGCGGACGTTAAATTTAAGAAAATTAAAAACACATAAGCTCTGTGTTTAATAGAAATTAATATTATAAGAACAAATAAATAATAATTAAAGCAATTATGACGTCAACTTTATCAAACACATATTCATGTTATAGGTTTATTTTTCAATATTTTTTATTCATGAGTAAAGACATGCTTCTTTTTATGAAATAAATAAATAAATAACATAAAGTAAAAATTACCAACATTTAACAACTGATTGAAAGAAATAATTGTAAAATTATATTTTAAATTTTCAGTTAATAATATTGCCTGACTATAACATATAAACTGATATTTTTTTTATTTTTTGCATATCAATTCATCGTTAACTAAAATTTGTTCATCCGTGCGAAGTAGGACGGGTCAGCTTGTAAATAATAAAATACTAAATTTACGTCTATAAAATAATAACTAGTATCGCCCAGTGGTCGAAACTCAACCATTTTTTTTGCAAAGCGAGGCAAAGCAAAGTTAGTGCTTTGTCCTAAACGGAATGCAATTGCAACACAGCTGCGGCAATTGTTTGCCGATATTCACTCTAACTGTATCAGCAGATTTTTACTTAATATAACTATTTCTCTCTGTAGATGTTATGTTCGGAAATGCTTCCTTTTCTCCCATAAAATCAAAGAGATTGAACGAGACTATCTAAACTCCATGGTCTCTTCAAAATTACTAAAAAATCATTTTTGGCAACCCGTTTTGGAATGTTTTTTTGTGGAATAGAGAGAGTTTTATGTTCTGACTTGTAAAAAAAAATGAGGAAGTTATTTTCGTTTTAAGAGATTAAATTTTAGAGGAAGAATTTTAAATACGAAGATTTTTATGAGTATAAATCTTTTTGGAGTTATATCTGCGAATAATTATAATTATGTTTAAAGAGTTATTTTCATTATAAGCTTATGAATTGCATAAGTAAAAGAATAATGATGCTGTGTGATACCTACTATTCCAAGTTATGTATATAGATCATGTAAATAAACTGTATGTGTTCTTTTTTAATATATGAAGTTGATGTCTTTTATGGGTTTATCGTAAACATCTGGCGTCCGCTAACAAGACTCGGCTGCAAGTAAGCTATTTCTATATTTTTTGAGATAGAATTATTTTAAACGAAGAACATTTTATGAAAGAGAATTGATTTAATAGCATTAAGCAGACGATATTTGTTTCTTAATTTATGTGAAGATTTTTTGATGAATCTAATAACAAGAGCTATTATTTTTAATGTATATAATTGAATATATTGTTCACGAATTTAAATAAATTGAAAATTAAGTTTAAAATAAATATTTTGAGTTATAATATGGAAGACTTAAAGAAAATTAGAACGCAGCATCGGAGAATATTTACAAAAGCTTGTAATGAATTTGAAAGGATAGAAGATACATTAGATAATGTAAATAAAATAGCAAAGTTAAAATTAATTGAAGAAAAAGCTAAATTAATGATAGAGTGTGATGGAAAAATTGCTCAACAACTTTGTACTGAAGGTACAGATGAAAAATTGCTTGAGTCAGAAATTGATGAGTCTGAGGATTATCTTGATCGTTGGCGTATGTTATGGCAAAAATTAAATAATTTAACACTCTCAATAAATAATAATGCTGTTCAGAGTTCTGAAGTTCTACCACATAATACACTATTGCACTACCCCAAAATTCAACTACCTACATATAATGGGGACATTGGAAATTGGTTATGCATTTGGGGACAATTTCAGAAGATTAATTGAGTTTCATTGAGTTTGTTTAACGTCGCACTAGAGCGACAAATTTTATTGAGTTTCATTGAGTTTGTTTTAATGTCGCACTAGAGCGACAAATTTTATTGAGTTTCATTGAGTTTGTTTAATGTCGCACTAGAGCTGCAAATTTTATTGAGTTTCATTGAGTTTGTTTAACGTCGCACTAGAGCGACAAATTTTATTGAGTTTCATTGAGTTTGTTTAATGTCGCACTAGAGCTGCAAATTTTATTGAGTTTCATTGAGTTTGTTTAACGTCGCACTAGAGCGACAAATTTTATTGAGTTTCATTGAGTTTGTTTAATGTCGCACTAGAGCTGCAAATTTTATTGAGTTTCATTGAGTTTGTTTAACGTCGCACTAGAGCGACAACTTTTATTGAGTTTCATTGAGTTTGTTTAATGTCGCACTAGAGCTGCAAAATTTTATTGAGTTTCATTGAGTTTATTTAACGTCGCACTAGAGCTACAAATTACTTAAGATTTCTATGGAGCACCAGTGACGGGCAAATTAAAAGTATAGGCACTGTAGAGTTGTTTTTTGGTGTATCGTGCAGTCCCTTTCTGCTAAGTTCTACGATTCAATATCTGCCAAGAACTGTTTTAGAGAAAATAGAGGTTGGTGAGTCCTCATACCCGAAAGATGTCATTCAAAAACTCTTGACTAGTTTCTACATAGAAAATCGTGTTAACAGCGTGAAGAATGAAGCAGAACGTAAACAGTTCATGGAAGTAGCTACTGAAGTTATGGCAGAAAGAAAATTTGATCTACGAGGATGGGAATTCACCGATCTTAACACCGAAAGTACAACTGGTTCTAGCGTATTGGCTTTAATATGGAATGAAAAGCTGACACTCTACGAATAAACACCGAAAGTTTTCAAGAGGTGTGTAGTGAGGAAGTAACAAAAAGAACCATTTTATCATCAGCTCACAAAATCTTTGATCCTTTAGGTATCACCTGTCCAGTTTCTCTCCTTCCAAAACTTTTGTTACAACGCTTGTGGAAGACTAATATGACTTGGGATCAAAAAGTAGATTTAGAAACTGAGAGAGAGATCCGAAAATGGTTGAAGTATGTGCCAGTTTTGTCAACAATTGAAATCCCAAGGTGGATTAGATTTGACATTAAAGATGAGAAGAAATCTTTACATGTGTTTTGTGACGCAAGTCGATCCGCCTGTGCAACGTGTGCCTTTTTGAGAGTTGAAAGAGAAAATTGTGTGCACATACAACTTGTTCAAGCTAAAGCCAGAGTTGCACCTTGTGGAAATAAGGAGACTAGTATTGCTCGTCTGGAACTTCTCGGGGCTACTATTGCTGCTCGCCTTTCTTCAAACATACTAGAAGATCTTCTTGTAAGGGATGTATATTATTGGACTGATTCCACCACTGTACTTGCGTGGATAAGAAGAGAAGATTCGTGGGGAGTTTTTGTGCAAAATAGAGTAACTGAGATACTGAGTTTGACTCCAAAAGAGGCTTGGAGGTATGTCCCTGGTTCCGTGAATCCAGCAGACCTTCCTAGTAGAGGTTGCATTGTTCTACAGTTGTCTTCGTCGAAATGGTGGGAGGGGTTAATAGGCATGATGAAGTCTATATTGAAGAAGATCTTAGGAAGAGCAAGTTTGAACCACGAAGAGATGACAACAGCTCTATGCAATTGTGAACCTATCTTGAACGATAGACCTTTGACTGCAGTAATTTCAGACCCAAGTCTCAGTGTTCTCACTCCTGCAGATTTTCTGAGAGAGATAAAAAGTAGCACCTTACCAGACATTAAAACTTCTTCAGACCCAAATCACTTACGACGAAGATTGAGTTACATTCAGACTATTCGTGAAGCTTTTCGATCAAGATTCCGTCAAGAATATTTAGGAGCGCTTTGTACGAAGCAGAGAAATAAACAATTTTTTACCTTAAAGGTGGGAGAATTAGTTCTTGTTGGAGACAATGAAAAGAAAAGACAGTCGTGGCCTCTTGGTCGAATAGTTGAAGTGTTTCCAGGTTCTGATGGTATCGTTCGTCGAGTTAAAGTAAAGACACAACATGGAGACCTTTTTAGAGCTATTCAACGGATATACCCGTTAGAAGTTCCTGATACTGACTCCTTTGTTACTCCAGCAGAAGTAATCCCCACGGTGGGAGTTAAGAACAGTGCACTTGACAGTGAATCTGCCGGCCGCATACCAGTTGTTACTAGAGCAGGACGTGTAATTAAGTCCCCACAGAGACTTGACTTATGACTTTAATATTAGCACTATCACTGTAGTTGTAAATATGTATATATGATTCTTGTTATTTACTCATAAATTTTTCTTCATTTGTTGTAAAGTATTTAGTCACCCAAATTTCTCAGGCAAAAATGTAATTTCTATGTGTATTTATAATTTTTTCCCCTAGTTTTGTAAGTTAACTTTTGGAGTTCTAGGTTAACTTAGGTGGGAGGATGTTCGGAAATGCTTCCTTTTCTCCCATAAAATCAAAGAGATTGAACGAGACTATCTAAACTCCATGGTCTCTTCAAAATTACTAAAAAATCATTTTTGGCAACCAGTTTTGGAATGTTTTTTTGTGGAATAGAGAGAGTTTTATGTTCTGACTTGTAAAAAAAAATGAGGAAGTTATTTTCGTTTTAAGAGATTAAATTTTAGAGGAAGAATTTTAAATACGAAGATTTTTATGAGTATAAATCTTTTTGGAGTTATATCTGCGGATAATTATAATTATGTTTAAAGAGTTATTTTCATTATAAGCTTATGAATTGCATAAGTAAAAGAATAATGATGCTGTGTGATACCTACTATTCCAAGTTATGTATATAGATCATGTAAATAAACTGTATGTGTTCTTTTTTAATATACGAAGTTGATGTCTTTTATGGGTTTATCGTAAACAGTTAGCCTTTCCTGAAATGAGAGAAAATCGCAACGTGAAAACGCCCCTTGTTGTGTGATACAGCCCAGAAGCTAATAGGTACCATGTCAAACCAAGGCCCAACCAAGTATCAAATTCTGTTAAATTAATTCGATTGGTTCATAAAGTACAGTGTTTAAACAAATATATATATATATATATATATATTTTAAAAATGGACGAATTGAGTTCGAGAAATTTCAAAACGTGTAACTTTATCGAAAACCGAAAATCTAAAACTTTTCTGAATCTTATATTTTCTACTTATATATGCAGAGGAAAGAATAATAAAACCACATTTTAAAAAATAAAAATAAGTAGTCAATTTCAGTTAATTAGAATGCAAGGAAATCTCAAAACGTGTAAATTCATCGAAAACCAGAAATCAAAAGTTTTTATGTATCTTCTACTTGCTTCTTCTACCCACAAAAGCTAGCAATAAAGACACTTTTTTTAAAAATAAGTAGCCAATTTCAGTTAATTGAAACGTAAAGAAAGCTTAAAACATGTAAATTCAGCAAAAAACGGAAATCGGAATTTTTTCCGCATCGTCTACTTATACATGCAGCAGTTAGTAACAAATCCATTTTCCTTTTATTTAGTATATTAGTTGAATATTTATTGTTTAAATATCACCGATATCACCCTTTGAAATGAAATGTTTATGTTTACATTCGAAACTGGAAGTTTGCCATTTTTTTTTTTTTTTTTTTTTTTTTTTTTTTTTTTTTTCTGGAGTTTTGTGATTTTAAATTAAAATTTTATCAATTTTACAGAAAAAATAACTCAATCAAACACATGTAGACAGTAACTTATATATAACTATACCCAAATATCGGAATTAAAATCGGCAGATAATTTCCGTTATTGTTTAATAAATTTTTACAAAAAATCCAATGGACAATTAACATAGAAAATCTTTTTCATGGCTCCATGGACAGACAGTGGCGTCATCACTTCGCTTGCGAATAGTGATGCTACATTATTACTGTGTCTATGGTTTTATTTGAGCTTTATGAAATTGCCAGATTTAACAACTTTCTACTTTTAGGTATTTTTTAATGTAAAGGAATACGTGTATAAAAGGGAAAAATGGGGGAAAATGCATAAAAAATAAATGTATTTTTATATCCGCGATTGTAATGAAATGCTCGCCCTCTGGTGGGCTAAGGTGAAATTGTCACACCAATGATAGCTTTCACGCTGAAACAATGATAGAACAACAAGAAAGAACAATAATAAATACACGTGTGGCTATTATACTTACTAACAACTGCAGTTGGGAAAGCGCTATCTATCGATCATTACAAACGCGGATACCGTCGTTGACATCGTAAGAAAATAATATTTGTATTCGCACCTTCCGGCTAACCATACCTTTTGAATGGTACCATTTTCAACCCTCTACTCCCATAATTAATATGTTAAAAAGGGGCTACAAATTTTATGCTTGCCTATTAATATATAGATAATAATTTTAAAGGTAACGAAGAGATAAATAAAGTGTGAAAATTTCGTACGGGCAAATGAATTATTTGAAGTGAGAAATAAATAAAATGGAATAATCATTTTTCAACGGGCGCCTTAGTCGCCCTACAATAGGCTGACCATATGTCCTCGAATCTCGAGGACAGTCCTCGAAAACTACCTTTGTCCCCAAAAAGCTACAACACATTTGGAGACGCCGGTTATAAAGTTATTAATGTTTTATTATAATAATTTATTGTATGTATAATAAATAAGTTGAAATAAGTTCTTTTAGGTGCTTTCTACATAAAAATTACTAAAATTTTACAATTTAAGGTGATTTATTTATTTATTTATTTTTTGTCCTCGAATTTCGAGGACACCGCCATCTTTGTCCCCAAATTCAATGAAAAAAATATGGTCACTCTACCCTACAACTAACTAGTTGAATTAAATGATTGAGCATTAATTTGTGTTTATTCAAATGTACTTTATAATAATGCAAAATTATTTTAATGGAATTATGATAAAATGCTAAAAATTGTTGCTCATTTTTTTTTCTTATAATTATTTAGGCATTATATTTTATAAGTTTTTCTTTTTTTTTAACTCGAATCCACAAAACAATACACAGACATAATACTTTAATAGATCAATAAATTCGCAAAGATTATTATTATTATTATTATTATTATTATTATTATTATTTCATTCCCTTTTGGTTTATGGAGGCCTTGCCATTTTTGTCATTTTTCTGACATTTCAGGAGGCTGTAAACAATGAAAAATTAAAACCTCTGCAATTACAATTAAATTTTCTGATTTGTGTGATTCCAGAGATTAATTTTTATGATATTTAATTTTGTGGTTTTGTTCCCTAGAAGTGTTATTCACTATAGAATTTAATAAGAAATTTACGTTTGACCTTGAACTTTGACCTCTTGTAATTACTTTAGTTACTAAGTCATAGGAGTATAACTAAGCATGTGACACCTTTACCTTCTTTTATTCTTTAATACTAACACTTATAATTAGCACTCATAAATTTAATTCTAAGAGATTTGTGTCAAAATATAAATTTTCTGATAATCCCATTTTTAACCATGAGAACGACTTTTGATAACCTGTGTAAAATCCAAGATTAGTAGTAGAGAAAAAATAAAGTAAAGGTTGTTTAAAACATCTCTCATATGCGCCTGTAAGAGACACGAGTATCAAAAGAAATAAAAACAGTCGAGTAACACACTTCCGTGAAATTACCATGAACTGATCCATTCTTGATTTAGTCTTGTGCTAATATTTTTTCAAGAAAATCGATAATTAGCCCTCGAAAGAGTTTCATAGTCAGTAATTAAAAATTGCTAGCAAAATGTTTTATACCGAATTATGATGAAGATTATAAAATTCTCAATAAAAATTTTCCAAGTTCGAAACTTTCAATACCGTATATGAAGAAATTCCAGAAAAATTCTTTTAAATGGAAATTTCTCACAAACAATATGCTCCAAAAAGTTACCCGACACCTTTGGCAGGACACCTTCGGGAACTTTTAAAATACAACAAAATCGCATTTTGTAAGCGTTGAAACAATCAACGAAGTTACTCCTGTCTAGTTTCTAAAATTGTAACAATGGTGGTTTCAAATTCTTTTCTTATTCTTTTTTTTTTTTATTCACACAGTTTGGAACCCTCACAGTTCATTGACAGTCCTACTCCATAGGACCAAAAAGCCGAGAATAAAATCGAAATTTTCGCAGAAGACTTTTTGACTTTATTTGTCTTGATTAATAGCCAAATTTCTTTGCAAATGCAATGTTTTTCTTTTTAGTGGTTTTCCGTTTGAATTTAATTTGAAATGTTAATTTTATAATTTTATCCCTTTCAAATCAAAACGTATAACGAAAAATACTGTCAGTTTTCTCACTGGCGCTTTTATCCACCCGTACACGCTTAGATTAAGTTATGCTTTATTTTTTCATTTTATTTATTTATTTTTCAAGATATTTTTAATTTTAACTTTCTTAATCTTTAACAGATTATATATACTAGCAGGCTTCGCTGGGCACTATATTTAAAGGTTTTCTTTTTAATTGAATAATGTAAACGTTTAAATAAATATATTTCAATTGCCGACTATTTTCTTCACAGTTTCAGTATGGGATCTCCTTGACAATATCAAACACTTTTTGAACTTCTCAAATCTGTGCAACAAAACTATTATTAAGACGAATATTCTCGAAAACAGTCAAATAGAAATGTTAATTCTTCAAATATTCTGGAAACAGTTGAAGTTGTTACTCGTACAGTAAAAGTCACTATTCGATGAATGATCGAATCAGAGAACGCACGTAAGTCGCAGCAATCACTATAACGCACGTATGTAAGCTTCACGCACATGGAAACAAAACAAAAAAAAAAAAAATCACTGGAGTTCAAAAAAAAAAAAAAAAAAAGATGTGAAAAAAGAATCACTACATCGCTGTGCATGAATCTCAGAACACACGAAACTCGGTTCCGCGGCAATCACTAACACGCATGTTAAAATAAAAAAACATCACTGGACACCCCTACCTCAAATCAATGAAAATCAAATAAACAATCAAATTTCTTGTAGTTCCTCACAATGTAGCTCTAGTTTAACGTAAAATACACTTAAATCAAGGAAAATCAAATAAACCAATCAAATCTTTCGTAATTCCTCATAAGGTAGCTCTAGTTCAACGTAAAATACACTCAAATCAATGAAAATCAAATCTCTCGTAATTCCTCATAACGTAGCTCTAGTTCAACGTAAAATACACTCCCATTAATGAAAATCGAATAAATCAAACAAATCTCCTCAAAAACAAAGCAAACAAAATTCCTCAAAGCTCAAACAAAATTCCTCAATTCCTCTAGTTCAACGTAAAATACGCTCAAATCAATGAAAATCAAATATACCAATCAAATCTCTCGTAATTCCCCATAAAGTAACTCTAATTCAACGTAAAATACACTCAAATCAATGAAAATCAAATAAACCTCTTGTAATTCCTCATAACGTAGCTGTAGTTCAATGTAAAATACACTCAAATCAATGAAAATCAAATAAAGCAATCAAATCTCGCCTAAGATTCTCCGTTGTGCGTCATTATAGAAATGGGAAGTTTATTTTCATATTTTTATTAATTAAAAGAAAACTAATCAAAAATTCGAAAATCTGACTTCAATGTGCACAGTGACCCTTCGGAGGGCATCTTTGTGTTAAATCACGTGACTGTCCGAGCTACCGTTTTCGAGGACAGTGAAATATGCATACACATATACAAATATTGCTCACTTAATAGTATAAGATATATATATACATAATTTTTTATTCTTTAGTTAACTGAAAGTTGTTTAGGATGAATATTTTGACCCTTTTAAAGCCGCAAAGTTGCATAAAAATCATTATCTTACTATGAATTAAAGCTGTCATGGTAATCTTAAAAATATTTTCTTGGCGGTAAATCCAAATGAAGGAATAAAAAAGAAGTTCGCAATATAAATTCTCAGACAGTATAAAGTTTACAAACTATGAATATCTGGTTATTACCAATTGTGTGGGATTTGGCTATTCAATTTTAAATTTTTATATAGGTCACAAATAGTGATTAACAGGTTTTTCAAGAAAACGTATTAAAAGTTTATATTCAGACCAGATTAAGGGGAAGTGTCGGGTTTGATTCCAAGTCGGGCTAGTCGTTCGAAATTTTCCGTGGTTTTTCTCGAAACTCAACACCTTAAATTTTTATATAGGTCACAAATAGTGATTAACAGGTTTTTCAAGAAAACGTATTAAAAGTTTATATTCAGACCAGATTAAGGGGAAGTGTCGGGTTTGATTCCAAGTCGGGCTAGTCGTTCGAAATTTTCTGTGGTTTTTCTCGAAACTCACGTAAATACTCCTTTAAAAGACCTCTCACTGAGGGTATCTTCCCTTAGGCCGGGTGCCTAGTGTAGTGTACAATCACCCTTTACCCGAACACAAACACCAGTCCAAATTAAGTATAGGTATTACAATAAAAATAATAATATGTAGAATTTAGAGATAAATTTCTAGTCAAGTAATAAACAAATATGGTAGTAATCCCTCAAAACAAGGGCTTATTCCAATATTTAATAACATAAATAACAAACATTGGTACATAGAGCTATATTTTTCTACTTTCAGATCTGTAATAAGTTATAATTTCTCCTTCTTTTTACTTTCTGAACAAACATATGTAAGAAAAGTATTGTAATCATGTCAAAAATCTGACCTTGAGATTTTGGTATTTTTATACGTTTTGAAGTCCCCTGAGTTCATTTTTACTATTTTTACGATGATGTACGTGTGTATGTGTATGTGTGTGTGTGTGTATATATTTATGTGTGTAAGTGAACACGATAGCGTCTAAACGCTTTGTTAGAATGAGATGAAATTTGGTACGTATGTTATAAGTCACCATAGCACGAACCCTATTCATTTTGGTGAATCCCGTAAAAAACTAAGAAAAATTCTTTATCATCATGGCCTATGGGCCCAAATTCTTTAAAGTAGGATAGCATCTAAACGCCTTATTCGCCTCAGCTGTAAATTTATACACATATTATAAATCACCGTTGCACAAACTTTATAAATTTTTATTAATCTAGTTTTTATAGTTTTTTACAGGAACATGAAGAAGAGTTCTTTATCATTATGGCCTATGGAACCAAATTTTTAAAAGTGTGATAGCGTCTAAACGCCTTATTAATCTGAGCAAAAACTTTTTACACATGTTATAGGTCACAGTTGAACCAACTGTATAGAAAAATTCTTTATCATTTTGGTCTATAGGCCCAAATATTTTAAAATGCGATAGCGTCTAAATGCCTTATTCAGTTGATCTGAAAATTTATACACATAATATAGGTCACTGCCGTACAAACTATACAGACTTTGATGAATCTAACCCTTATAGATTTTTACAGAGACACAACGAAATATTCTTTATCATTATGATCTATGAGCTCAAAATATTTGAAGTGCTGTAGCGCAAAATAAACAATGGAGAAAAATACTCAAACACCCTATTATAATTTTCACTTTTATTTATTTAATGCCTTGTCTTACTTTAATTTATGTATACAATCGTTAATTACTTAATGTTCGGAAAGTTGAGTGGAGTCACTCCAGATTTTTTCCTTTTATGTGATCTTTCAGAATGATATATCTGTAGTGATAAGTATAAAGGATTTAAGTCCATATTCTTGATTTTTCAGGAGACGAAAAATAAAGTTTAACTAGCTAAAAACAAATCAGAATAATGGATTAGGGAAAAGGTATTTCGTTGATTTTTACCCTTTATACAATTCAGTGGTTGTCAACCTTCATTTAATAACGGGAAAAATTGAATTAAATATTTTATACCATACATGAATGGTAAATTTCTGAATTGGTCCTTTTTTTACCAATGGATTTTCTCAAAGACTAAATGACATAGAATTAAATCCTTTATACCAATCGATAGAGAATTTTTTTCTGAGTCTGACTATGTACTTAACTCAAAATCGACATTTTTGGACTTAAATCCTTTATACTTATCAGTACAGATATAAGGTTGATATTCAGTTTTTCTTTCTTCCATTATTTGTGCATTGTACAATTTCCATGAATATGATTTTTTTCTTTTTCTTTTTTCAGAACAAGAGGATTATTTATTTCGAGCAAAGACGCCCCTCAAAAAAAAAAAAAAAAAAAAAAAAAGAAAGAAAGAAAGAAAGAAAAGAAAAGAAAGAAAGAAAGAAAAACAAAACAAAAGTCGTAAGCTTATGGCTATGCGTTGTTCGCCTTGAACAAATCAAGATATCCGGCAACATCCAGTTTAAAAACATAAAAAGAAAGAAAAGAAAAGAAAAACGGTTCGTCTTATTAACATTTAAAAATTTTGTCTAGACCAACACTTTTAAAATTTCAGACAAAATTGTATGCAAAAGGATAATTTTATCTGTAAATCATGCAAGAATACATTGTTGCGAGCTATTTTAATTTTAAAGCTTGCTTCTATTAAATTTATCGTTCCTATGACAATTTAAAAGATTTTTTTCATGAATTTATACTAGCATTCACAGAAACGGCTCGAACGACTTTTTATTTGTTTTTAATTATTCTTTTATTTTATTTTATTTATTAGTACGACAGGTCGTACTATTTCTTCCAGGCAGCGATTATGCTTTGTCGCCATTTATTGTATTACCATTCATTGTCGCCATTTATTTAATGAACGTGCAAACATTTTTTGCTTTTATTTAAAATATTGGGTGAGTGCAAAAGTTCTAACCGTTTTTATTACCCACAAAGAAGAGCAAATAAACGCAAAATGAACAGTAATTATTATTTTGCATAATCCCTATTGCTATCTATAACCTCTTGCCATATTTCTGGTAGGAGATGAATCCCACGGCGGTAAAATTCCGGCGGTTTCGAGTCAAAAAACTCTTGGATGGCAGTTTTCACAGCATCAAGATCATCAATGATTTTCTGACTGAAAGAATTGTTCAACACACGAAATGGGTGATAGTCAGTTGGTGCCAAGTTTGTAGAATAGGGAGGGTGGGGTAAAACCTCCCAACCAAAGCCCAGTAACTTTTGGCGAGTGATGACAGCAGCATGTGGCTTGGCATTATCTTGATGAAGGATAACACCGTGACCATTGATGAGACCTGGCTGCTTTGCTCCCAAAACTGAATGCAGCCTGTCTAGAGGTGCCTTTATAGTGGCCGTTACGTTCCGCTGCCCGCAAGCACTGGGCTAGAATATAAGAAGTGATAACTATCTATTGAATACGAAATTGAATTGAATATGAAGTTATCACTCCTTATATTCTAGCTCTGTACTTGCGTACAGCGGAACGGAACGGTCACTATAAGGCTTGCTTAACTGTAGATAGTAGAAGACAGCATTGATGGTTTAGTTGAGTGGCAGGACCTCCCAGTGAATTATTCCCTGCACATCCCACCACACACTCAATAACACCTTCTTGGGATGAAGTTCAGCTTTCGAAGTCGATGCAGGCGGATCAGAAGGGCGACACACAGTCCTACGACGCTTTACGTTACGGTACATAACTCACTTCTCATCTCCTGTCACAATTCGTGTCGAGAATGGGTCATTTTTGTACCGGAAAAGCAAGGAAACACAGGTGGCGATTCGGTCATCCCGTTGATTAGCTGTCACGTTATGTGGAACCCAACGATCCAACTTTCTCGTAAAACCCAACTTAACCAGCCGTCTGTCGGCCGTTGTCCGGTGTATGTTGAAGATCTCTGCTAATTCTTGCAGGATTGGGTGCGGGTTGTTCCTCATGGCTTGTTCAATATCGTCGTCTCCAACGTGTGATGGCCGTCCACTCCTAGCCTGATCTTGGCAGCTTCTGTCTCCTTCTCTAAATTTACGAAACCATCGACGACATGTGCTTTCGTCTATTGCATCCTCCCCATAAACTTGACAAACATTGCGACATGCTGCGGCTGCCATACTCTTTTTATCAAACTCGTATAACAAACAATGTCTTATGTGTCCTTCTCGCTTTCCATGTTACGCCCTCTGTTCTTTTTTTTTTTTTTTTTTTGTTTTGTTTTTTAAGGTGATTAACTTTGTGAGACACGTTGCATTTATATGTGAAGCATCCACACGTTTGGTTGGCCGACGATTTGCGTCATTACAATGTCATGTGTGACGTCAATTCCATTGCAAATTTGCATATCCAAAAAGAGTAGAACTTTCGCACTCACCCAATATATAAAGCTGAATGTTTGTCATTGTATCTGTCCGGATTACTAGATTATATCAAAAATTGGTATACTTATTAATCACGGCAAAATCTAGCTAACGCTGTCTTTTTCTGTTCAATCAGATAATTTATTCAAAAAATATTAAATAAAAGCCCAATTTTAACTTTTAAAATTATTTTAAAAAATGATGCCAGAAATCTATATATATAAAATCGTTCTTCCTGACTGAGTGAGTGAGTGAGGGGGTGATTCATCATCGCCCAGGCCAAACGCCTGGACCTAGAAGCATGAAATTTTGTGACAATGTTCTTTCTATGACGTAGGCATCCACTAAGAAGCGATTTTACAAAATTCGCCCCCAAGGGGGGGAGGGGGTGCAAAACGTGATTTCACAAAATCCTTCATATCTCAAACAAAAAAACAGATATCCGTAAAATTTTTGCTTTAAAATGTAGCTAATACAAATGTCTAAAAACCAATTTCTGGAATTTTCAAAATTCGGTCCCCAAGGGGGGCAAAACGTGATTTCACATGCGTAAAACGTGATTTCGCATAATCCTATATATCTCAAACAAAACTAGTATGTTTTGGCCACCACAAGACTTTCTTCTATATTTTCCTATACAAATTCACGCAGTAACAAAAAAAAAAAAAAAAAAAAAAAATCAGTTTTTTTTCTTTAAAAGTAAAAAAAATCGATAACTTTGTTTTAAATTATCACATATTTATAGTTCAACCATTCGTTTTGAAGGTATTGACGAGACCTTTCGAAAGATACCCATCTTGAAAATTTACCCTCCCCGGGGGGGTACTTCCCCCTAGGGGGGAAAAGCGATGCCCCAATTTTTTTCCTAATTAACAACTACTATTATCATCAATTCATATTAATTTCACAATCACAGGTTAAGAATAACTCTCATTTATACGAAATTTTGTCCTATACTGCCATGTTAAAAATTTAGAAAAAATACGATCACAGCGCCACCTGTTGAGCGATTGATCCCCAAATCTAATCAGCCCCAGTTTATGTCAGGGGCCAACTAAATACCAAGTCTAATTAAATTTCATTAAAAAAAAAAAAATACGATTTTTTTTCTAAGTTTTTTTTTTTTTTTTGTTAAAAGTAAAGAAATCGATAACTTTGTTTTAAATTATCACAGATTTATAGTTCAACCATTCGTTTTAAAGGTATTGATGAGACCTTTCGAAAGATACCCATCTTGAAAATTTACTCCCCTCGAGGGGGGACTTCCCCCCCAGGGGGGGTGGCGAGGCTCCTACACGTACAAAAATTTTTCCCAGTTGACTATCTCTATTATAAATAATTATTGTAAATTTCATAATGATTACTAAAAAATAATTCTCTTTAAGCACATTTATACAAGGTTTTGTCCTATATCACCATGTTAAAAATTTAGAAAAAGCGGGATGGCAACGCAACCTGTAAGACAATTTTTACCAAAAGTTGATAGGCACTAACTTATGTCAAGGTGCAACTACATACCAATTTGTATGAAATTCTGTGCAGTAGTTCCTGAGATACAGTTGCCACAAAATTTTGTCACACACACACACACACACACAGACAGACAGACAGACAGACATTTTCTAAAAATAGTCAAATCGTATTCTACAGCTCTCAAAACGTGTAAATCCATCAAAAACCAGAGGTCGAAAATTTTTACGAATCCAATACTTTCTCTAAATTACATATAGAAGAAAGTAAAAATAGATATACGTGAAATTTTTGCTCTAAAATATAGCTAATGCAAATATCTAAAAACCAATTTCTGGAATTTTAGAAATTCAGCCCCCAGGTGGGGCAGCAGGGGGGGGGGCTATGGGGCCAAAAACAAATAGAAATACAGTTATGGCGTTCAAATTTGGTACAGATAGGTTTTAGAGGCCTGCAAGTCGAATGGGGATATTTTCGATTGTGTAAAGTTATTAGGAGGGGCAGGAAGGGGAAGGAGAGAGGGGGGGGCAAAAAAAAATAAAAATAATGTCAGATTGTTCAAAATTGGTATATACAGGTTTTCGATACTTTCGAATCGATTGCGGATATTTTTGAATTTGTAAAATTATTAGGAGGGGCGGGAAGGGGGTGGGGCGGTAAGGGGGGACTATGGGGCGAAAACAAATAGAAATACAGTTAGGCCGTTCAAAATTGGTACAGATAGGTTTTAGAGGCCTGCAAGTGAAATGGGGATGTTTTAGAAAGGGTAAAGTCATTAGGAGGGCCGGGGAGGGGAAGGGGAGAGGGGGGGGGCAAAAAAATAAAAATAGAGTTAGATTGTTCAAAATTGGTATATAGTGGTTTTCGCTACTTACAAATCTGTTGCGGATATTTTCGAATTTGTAAAATTATTAGGATGGGCAGGAAGGTGGGTGGGGCGGTTAGGGGGCTGTGGGCAAAAACAAATAGAAATACAGTTAGGCCGTTCAAAATTGGTACAGACAGGTTTTTAGAGGCCTGCAAGTCGAATGGGGATATTTTCGAAAGTGTAAAGTTATTAGGAGGGCCTGGAAGGGGGGGGCGGAGGGGCAAAAAAAATAAAATAGAGTTAGATCATTCAAAATAGGTACATAGAGGTTTCCGACACCTACAAATCGATTGCGGATATTTTCGAATTTTTAAAATTATTGGGAGGGGCCGGAAGAGGGGCGCAGAGGTGCAAAAAAATAAAAACAGAGATAGATCGTTCAAAATCGGTGCATAGAGGTTTTTGATACTTAAAAATCGATTGCGGATGGGGGGGGGGCGAAGGGGAAAAATAATAGAAATAAGAGTTAGAGTATTTTGGGAATTTTTTCCGAAGGCAGTGAGAACCCGGTGCGACATTTTTCCTAATAAAATTTTGTTTCTCTTTTTTACTTTCTTCTATCTATATTAATAAAATCAGAGTTTTGTCTGTAAATTTGTCGGAATCGAAAATTTTTGCGATATCTTCACGTTTCACACCCCATGAAAGCCGAAAATGACTTCAGAAAATTTTGCCTGTGTGTGTGTGTGTGTGTGTGTCTGTGTGTATGTCATCGTGTCCGAATGTCGCTTTTTTTGTCCGGGCATCACTCGGGAACGGCTGGACGGAATTCAACGACGCTTGGCAGTAATTTAGGTCTTCACCCAACTTAAAATTATATCTATCAACTTTTCGGAAATTCCCCCCCGTTCCCCCCCTAGGGGGTAAAAGACTAAAACACGTTTGTCCGGGCATCACTTGAGAACGGCTGGACGGAATTCAACGACGCTCGGCAGGAATTTAGGTCTTCACCCAACTTAAAATTATATCTATCAACTTTTCGGAAATTCCCCCCCGTTCCCCCCTAGGGGGTAAAAGACTGAAACACGTTTGTCCGGGCATCACTCGAGAATGGCTGGACGGAATTCAACGGCGCTTGGCAGAAACTTAGGTCTTCACCCAACTTGAAATTATATATATAGAAATTTTCAAAATTATAATTAGTGTTTAAATTGTGGGTAAAAAACGCCTGCGCATGCGCCATAAATATCTTTTCACTAAAATGCTTTGAATAAAAAAATGAAATATAAAAATAAATTTTTAAGTTAAAGACTTTTGTATTCGCGTGATTTTCACTACAAATTATGAAAAGATTGAAATGAAGTGTTGCCATCTAAGTTTCATACTTTAGTTAATTTTAAAAAATCTAATTGTCGTATCGAGAAACTGTTTACACCCCAGGATTCAGAAAAATCACCTCTTTCATTTGGTACTGAATTTGTAATGATAGGTCCTATATTTCTAATTTATTTTTCCCTTTATCCGTTTTTCCGTTGCCACTTAAATTTCATACTTTAGTTATTTTTTA
Organism: Salticus scenicus; assembly: GCA_963930645.1. Taxonomy (NCBI): domain Eukaryota; kingdom Metazoa; phylum Arthropoda; class Arachnida; order Araneae; family Salticidae; genus Salticus; species Salticus scenicus. The sequence goes on along the minus strand of OZ005660.1, from coordinate 169,461,069 downwards.
AAAATCTAATTGTCGCATCGAAAAACTGTTTGAACCCCTGGATTCAACAAAATCGCCTCTTTCATTCGGTATCAAATTTATAAATATAGGTCTGATATTTCTAATTCATTTTACCCTTTTTCCGTTTTCAACCCAGATTCGATATGGAACAGCTTTAGTATTGGATCCCTTTGGCAAAATTTGAAATTCAGCACCGAAGTAGCTCGGACGTTTCTCGCCAAGATCTTTATTGCACAATTGAGATAGCCAATTCAGTTCATCGCAAAAATGGCTTAAAATATTTAAAGTCACCAAAGGGTTCCGATACTTAAGCTGTGCTTTTTGTATTTATTAGTGCTAGAGGCCTATTTCAGTCGGTTTATTGAATGGGGATTTATTGAATGAAGTCCCCGCAAGGCACAACTTTGACATGAGTCCCCCCCCCCAGGCCCAACTTTGACATGACTTCCCCCCAAGGTACCCCTATTTCAGTCGGTACAGCGTTGTCGAATTTTTATAATACACTCTTAATAGTGCTAATGGGTCGGTTTATTGAATGTGGATTTATTGAATGAAGTCCCCCCAAGGTCCAACTTTGACTTGACTCCCCCCCAAGGTACCCCTATTGCAGTCGGTACAGCGTTGTCGAATTTTTATAATACACTCTTAATAGTGCTAAGGGCCTATTTCAGTCGGTTTATTGAATGTGGATTTATTGAATGAAGGCACAACTTTGACATGAGTCCCCCCCAAGGTACCCCTATTTCAGTCGGTACAGCGTTGTCGAATTTTTATAATACACTCTTAATAGTGCTAAGGACCTATTTCAGTCGGTTTATTGAATGGGGATTTATTGAATGAAGTCCCCCCCAGGCCCAACTTTGACATGAGTCCCCCCAAGGCCCAACTTTGACATGAGTCTCCCCCAAGGTACAACTTTGACATGAGTCCCCCCCCCAAGGCACAACTTTGACATGAGTCCCCCCAAGGCCCAACTTTGACATGAGTCCCCCCCAGGCCCAACTTTGACATGAGTCCCCCCAAGGCCCAACTTTGACATGAGTCCCCCCAAGGCCCAACTTTGACATGAGTCCCCCCCAAGGTACAACTTTGACATGAGTCCCCCCAAGGCACACCTCCCCCTCATTGGGAAAAAGAGAAAAAACGTTGTTTTGCGGCTATAAGAGAGTTTGGACTTCCAACGTTATTTGTTACAATATCTGCAGCTGAAACACATTGGTTTGGTTTAATGAAAACTTTATCATGGAATTTAGATCGTCACGAATTAACTAAAGAAGAATTTGTCGATATTAACAAGTTTAGCAGTAGGCCTCTGGCACTAAATTAAAATCTGTCAATGTCATATTTTCATGTTTTAAATAATGAAATAATGTCGTGTCTGTATAATTTATTATTTATAATATTGCCTATTAAAGACTTCTGTGGTCACGAAATTTGGTGCGTAAATTGTTTGTATGCATCCGGCACTTATTGTAACTGCATTTCACGAAATTCGAAATCCCCCCCCCCTTCTCGGAGTCGGATGGCAATAAACATGTGTAAAAATATGTTTTTCCGTTTGAATTCGCTTTGAATTATCTTAGAATGGCGAATTTTGGTGTGTGGATATTGATTAAGTGTACGCATTATGTACATTAGTGGGATTTTGCAAAACTTCGAACTCACCCGCTGAGGGTGGGGAAGTAAGAAGTGGGTAAGTTGTGCCGAAGACAGTGGGGACCCAGACTCCTAATATTGGGAGCGAGAAAACCTCTACCAATCACAGCGAGAACTTAGGTTATTAATAAAGATATGGCATTTTGACAAATCATTTAAGTTTAACGTCCAGCGAAGCGGGCAAAGCCTGCTAGTATGTAATATAGAGAAAGTATTGGATTCGCGAAAATTTTCGACCTCCGTTTTTTGACGGATCTACACGTTTTGGGATGTCCTGAACACGAATTGATAGTTTTTAAAAAATGTCTGTCTGTCTGTCTGTCTGTCTGTCTGTATCATTTTTTTGTGGACGCTGTATCTCACGAACATATAAATGAAATTTAACCAAACTTGGTATTTAGTTGCACCCTGACATGAACTGGTGCCCATTAGATTTGGAGATCAATAGCTCAACAGGTGGCGCTGTAATCGCATTTTATGCAAATTTTTAACATGGCAGCATAGGACAAAATTCCGTATAAATGGGCATAATGAGAGTTATTTTAAACTTGTGATTGTAAAATTAATTTGAATTATTGATGATAGTAGTAGTTAACTAGGAAAAAAAATTGTGCATGGGGGGGCATCGGTTCCCCCCGGGGGGTTAAATTTTGAAGATGGGTATCATTCGAAAGATCTCGTCAATACCTTTAAAACGAATGGTTGAACCATAAATCTGTGATAATTTAAAACAAAGTTATCGATTTTTTTTACTTTTAACAAAAAAAAAAAAAAAAAAAAAAAAAACTTAGAAAAAAATTCGATTTTTTTTTTTTTTTTTTTTTTTTTTTTAATTATTGTTAGTGATTGAATATGTATTAATTTTCACAAAAAAAAAAAAAAAAAAAAAAAAGGAAAAAAAAAAAAATTTTTTTTTTTTTTTTTTTTTTTTTAATATTGTTACTGATTGAATATGTATAGGAAAATATAGAAGAAAGTCTTGTGGTGGCCACAACATACTAGTTTTTCACGTTATAAAAATTAATGCAATTTTGAGAATTCAGTAATTATAGTGATTCATTTAAAAATAGGGACCAGCGAAGCGGGCGTCGCCTGCTAGTAAATATATATATATATTTCTTTTTATGCAAACAAAAAAAAAAACAAAAAAAAAAACAAAAAAAAAAAATGAATATTTTTTTTTTTTTAATAATTAAAATACAATTGAAAAAAATCGTGCTAAAAAATAGAACACCTTCAGCATGGAACCCTTTTGCGAAACTTGAAATTCGACATCGAATTAGCTCGGACATTTCTCGCCAAAGACTTTACTAACGCAATTGCGATAGCTACTTTAACTCATCGCCAAAATGATAAAAATAAATAAAAATAAATAAATAAATAAATAAACAGCCAAGAGGTTTCTATGTTAAAGCTGTACCAAAGAAATTTTAAGAAATGAATATAGTAACCGATGCTATGGAATGAAACGCAGTTACTGCATGCCTTTATGTGGAAGAATGCATTAAAATAATCCGTGTTGTACTAAATTAAAATCTGTTTGCAAAGAAAGTAAATAGAATTTATTATTATTATTATTATTATTATTATTATTATTATTATATTAAGCAATTTATTACAGTAACACTCATTTTTTATTTCCCATTTATTTTTTGACAGCTTTGATACTTATAATTATTCTTCGACCACATTTGATGAAACCATGGAAGCATCTGCGCAAGCGCTAACTCAACGAGTCTAATGCTGAAATAGGGGTGACAGTCAACTGACTCGGAGGAAATGAGCGATAACAGAGCACGGAATTGCTGGATGTTTTCCAAATTACAAGCTGGCATCCTTCCAACATTTTGGACGCTTCCTCACTACTAGTTTTAGGATATGTGGCTGCACTGTAAAATGACTTTTGTCTGGAATGATCCATGTTACTTAAGTTCATAATAACAGTGCACAATTTCTTCTATGCATATAAGGATTTCAAAAATATCCATGCCTTTCCCGTGATTCGAACCGGACCCTTTGTTTCAGAAGACAGCTCACTGATAAAAGGACCATCAGAGCGTCTAATGGCGATAACGCTAGTGGGCCCTTTACAGCGTCGTCTGCTCAATCATGTGATGTAAAATAACAAACAATTGAATTCAGTTAAATATTGTTCTTAAGAACAAAAGTGTTAATTTAATATAAGATAAAATAAAAGTAATATTGTGCATTTGTATTCAGTAGAATAATTGTATTTATAAGTTTAATATATATATATTTTTAAATACTTTATAAATTTATTTATTTTCACATGTAAGAATCGATTTTTGTATGTTGTAGTGTAATTGTTACATTAACTGATCTAGCAATAAAAAAGTTGTTCTTGTGGAATGTTTATGGATTATAACTTAACTTAAAATTAATTTAAAATGTTTTCAATTAAATTTAATCGCCTAAAGATATTACAACAAGAAAAATAACTTATCTACTGGCCGAAATGGCTTTACACAGTACGATGTTGTACTGTTAATGATTTAAGTAACCAAAAATCGTAGTAATTAACATGTTCTCCATCAACATTAACAACAAATATAAACTAAATAGTGATTGTAAAGGTACACAGCAAACAAAAGATGATGAATAATGATATAAAATGGAATAAAAAATGATGATGTATAAAAAAAAATAACACAGATTAAATCGGATTGATCAAAAATAAGAATAGAAAATGTAAGATTAATATCGAAGGTTTTGTCTGTTCTTGGTTTAAAACAACTATATCATGTGGTCTCTGACGTCAGGTGGCAAGAATGGAAAAGCCCATTCCATTCAAATCATTCGTTTAAAATTTATTCATTCATTAATATCATTCATTCATTCACTTCGTTCATATCATTCGTTTAAAATTTAAACAAAATAATGAGTTAATTTACAAGAATATTTCATATACTGTTATTAAAATAATCGAAAAAAAAAATATTATTATGTATTTTTCTAACTTAAGATGTTTTCTTAAAATTCTTAGGATCAGGTGGGGTAATATATGGGTATAAAAACACCGTTTTTGAAAATTAATGACAGAAAATTTATGTAATATTTCAAAAAAAAAAAAAAAAAAAAAAAATTCGTTGCACATATACATTACAAGTGTTGAGAATACACTGCGCTTGAATTTTTTGTTTAATATTTAACCCTTTCAGGGGCGGTGGTAAAAATTTTGTACCACCTAATTTCTGTTCTCAACTGCAAAAATTCATCCCAGAAATTTTATATAAAATTTTACTTTTTTACCTTATCTGAAAACATTCATTAATTATTCTTCTTCTAATCTTGATCTCAGACTCTGGTGGCATTTGATTTTAAATGAACTTAAATTCATTGCCCCTGAAGGGGTTAAAAATAAATAAATAATGGCGATTTGAAATAACTTAAGTTTTATACCCACTTTACCCCATGGCATGGGGTAAAGTGAGTAGTCTGCGGGGTAATGTGAGTAATTTGTAAAAAGGGAGTAAAATTGAGGTAAATCTTTCGAAAGTGTTAGAAACACTTTCCAACAAATGTGAAAAGTGTTTTTACCATCTGTTAAGCTAAGTTTAAAAGTGTTTATGACTTCGGTTTGTCTGTCTGTCAGTCTTACCGTGCTCTAACTCTCATAAATATTTATGGGATTCTTTGAAACTGATGTATACTAATTAAGTTCACTATGGGATGTTCTCTATCGAAAATGGAGGAATTACCACCGTTGGTTTATATACAGGAAGAATTCCAAAGCATTTAGTTCTATGGGTGGTATTTCTATAAACCACTTTTTAATATCTTTGTTTTGCACAGATCATAATGAAATTGACGTTAATTTTACTTATACACAAAAATTGTTTTCTGTAGAATACAGTATGATTGTCATTAAGATTTACAGTGCCATACAAAAATATTCAAATACTTTAAGGGCTGCAACCAGAAATTGCTGGAATTACATTTTCGATCTTATTAATCATTTTTAACTCTTTCTAATAATGTTTAAGTGTTATATGAGTTGGTTTAGCCCATCTGTCTGTGTTCTGTCCGTCTGACTCTGCGTCGGTCTTTCTGCTCGCTATTTAACTTCCGTAAATATTCATGGAATTTCTTGAAATGGATATCACTTATGTTTACTAAGCAATGTCCTCTATTGAAAATGGGTAAATGTAAATACTACCTGTGGTTTATGCATAGGGACACCTGAAACAATTTCAAAGCATTGCGTACTATGAGATATATTTTTTAAACTGCATTTTATTTTGCACAGATTATAATGAAAATTGCATTTATTATTCATATAAAAAAAATGTTTTCTATAAATACTATTTTATTAGTAATAAGTTTTACAGTGCCACTCAAAACGATTCACATAGATTAAGAGCTATAACCGGGAATTGCTGAAAATGGATTTTCAGTTTTATTAAGCGTTTTTAATACTTTTCAACAATGTTTAAGTGTTAAAATTAAAACCAGTAAAAACTGCAACGTCAGAAACTCCAAAGAAAAATATTTAAGAAGCATACAGCTGTTTCGGTAGCCTTAAGCCTGGAACTTCTCCAGTTCCAGAATTCTTTATGCACTGTAGACGGTACGCTTAAGGCTACCGAAACAGCTGTATATGCTTCCCAAATATTTTTCTTTGGCGTTTCTGACGTTGTAGTTTTTACTGGTTTTAATAATCCAGCGTCAAGTCTCCTTTTAATAAATGTTTAAGTGTGATTCTATCAGTCTGCCTGTTTTTTTTTTTTTTTTTTTTTTTCTTTTTTAATACTTTTGACTCTCCATCTGTCTGTCTGTCCGCGTTCTAACCAGAACCTGATAATCGCAGGGGCACAAGGAGCACATTCTTCGAGTCCAGAGCAGAAAGGGGCCATAGAGATCATTTTTCGTATACTTGATTCAACAAATTCTGCCTTTAATGCATAAATATCGTCATAGAAACTTTTGTTTAAGTGCGAAGAGGGGAAAGATGCCCCGGGCCTCAGCTGGAGAATCAGTCCCTGGTTCTAACTCCTGTAAATATCCATGGAATTCTTTGAGATAAATATATAGTATTTAAGTTTACTGTGAGATGTTCCTGATTAATTTCGTAATTAAAATAAATAAATTACTCAAGAGAGAGATTTTAAAAAACCTGCAGTAATATGCGCTAAAAAGTGATACACAAAGATTAAAGCACAACCCTTCAAAAGATAAAACTCTTGTAGTGGTCAATATATTTTCAATATTTTTAAAAATATAATTTCAAAATAAAGATAACAGAAAAAATATTTTGGCGACATATTTGTTGTCCAAATATGCGATTTTGCTGGATTTTGTTTATGAATTGGCGACAATTATCACTTTCTTGTCAGGCTGGCGTAAAACTTAGTTATAATTATCTCAAATTTATTGTACTTGTAACTTTTAAATAAATTAAAAAAACAGCGTATTCTAATAAAATAGCATCCCCCTACTATAACTGTCATTCTTTTACTTTTCAGTAAATTAATTTAAATATTTTGATTAGTATACAGACTATACATTTTACTTATGAAGCTATTACATACATATCTGTTTGTAAAAAAAAGTTCGAAAGCTTTCCATCTACTTCAATTTTCTCATAAGGACAGTTTTCGTACGAATGATCAATAAAATTCCTTAGTAATTAGCCGTATACTAATAAGCCTAATGATATACCCACTTTACCCCACATGATAAAACGTCCTATAGAATACAAAATACAATACATTTAACTAAACTTCAGGTGACTATCTGTTCTTAGATATTTTATGCTTCTTATTCTTTTGTAAATATTTTACAATTTTGCTACAAAAAAGTGGAAAAGAGAAGTTTGGAAGAGTAATATATGCCATATGTTGTACGTAGAACAGCGATTTTAATTAAAAACGATAATTTTTATGTTGCCATTATTTCTTTTTGTAGCAGAAATACTTTATAAATCATCTAATAAATACAAAAAAAAAAAAAAAAAAAAAAAAAAAGAAAAAAAAATACTGCAATATTTTAAATATGTAGCAACTTTTTTTAAGTATACTCACTTTACCCCATGTACCCACTTTACCCCACCTGACCCTATCAGAAATTTAAAATAAAAAAGAATGGATGATATTAAGGCGATTTCAAATCTATGGATGAAATTATCGATTTATTATTTATTTTTGCAACATATCTTTATGTATATTGGCATAATCTGTGTTGGCAACAAGATAGTTTTATTTCTTATTCTTTCGGCATTTTCGTGATAGAAGATAGAATAGAACAAACAATTCATTTTCCTTAACATTTTTCAAAATTACCTTTAAATTTTGAGAAATTTTTTTTTATCAGTTTGAAAAGTTAATTCAACAGTGAGTTTACAAAATTTTCGGTAAGAACAAAATATTTATTTCTTACTTTTATTTACGAAGTAAATGTATGTTTTAATCTTTTTTCCAATTGTGTTCTAACATAATTTTTTTTTAATTTTATTTGTATGATATTCTTCTATAAATTGCGTTGTGTAAATCCTTCAGATATTACAATCTTGATGTAATTTTATAAAATATATCTATATTAATAAGTAATTATCTTATATTTTTATTTTTTATTTTTTGGAATACATTTTTTTTTTTTTTTCTTTTTTTTAAGCTGCCTATATTTATCTTGCGCTAAATTCGGCATTACAATTTTCCGATTTACTCTACCAAATACTGAAATGTCAAAAAAAAAAAATTTAATTTCTATAAATCTACGAAAATTTGCTTTTGCACTTCGCCAAATTAGCACTAACATTAAAATAAGACATTTTAAAATGAGAATGAGTTTTTGGTTTTGTTTAGCAAATGTCGTCTGGTAGTTTTATTCTTTTAATCAGCATCGCTAAATCTCAATGTAATTCATCATAATTAAACAGGTAAATATTATAAAGGACAAAGGAGCTGATTTGGTATCTGTCGTTCTTGGTGGGGACCAAAAAAAAAAAAAAAAAAAAAAAAAAAGATCGTCATAAGAGAGCAATCAAGAATACAAAACTATATTTCGTACAATATATATTACGAAATTATACGTCTGCCGTGTATGTTTTCGACTGCATCTTTTTTCCCCGCCAAATTCAAAAACCGCCAAGAACGACAGATGTCAAAATACTGTTATTAATTTACAAAACGATGCTCTTATGCTATATGCCACTTACTGATACTTACGGCATAGAGAAGAAAAAGCCAAAATAGCACAAATTAAAAATGAATAGTTTGTGATTTGGGTATTATAATATAAATTAATAGCGGTACAACTATAGTATTTCCCCACAGCTGAATTTGGCGATTTTTCTTTGGCGCCGATTTTAACGATAACGATGTCGTTCTGAACTGTTTGCGATATAATATGGCAGCCTGCATGCTATTTATTTTGGATTTATGATTTTATGATTTATAAGTTAGCTTATGCTATATGATTTATGATTTAGCCATAATCGCCAAAAATAAATCGCCAAATTCAGCTGTGGGGAAATACTATAGTTGTTCCGTAAAATAATTGTAAATTATTTTCCATAATGGTACATTCATAGTATAGGATCACCTTGGTGATTTTTGAATTTTTGTCGTCATTTCGGCAATAAATTCTTTTGGTATATATATATATATATATATATTAACTAACCTGTTTAATATATATATATATATATATATATATATATATATATATATATATTCATTATTGCATTTTTTTTTTTTTTTTTTTTTTTTTTTTTTTTGTTAATTTAATATTTCATATTCTGCTTATTTTTCTAAGATACTTAAAATGGCGCTTTCAGAATAAAGATGCATTTTTTTTTTTTTTTTTTTTTTAGCATCACCTAGAGGTACACATTAAAAGTAGATAATTTACGTAAATAATGTTTTAGTTTTAGTATTACTGCTTTACTTTTATAACATTTGTAATTTATTTTTAGCGTGCTGCTAAATTTAAAATGGCTATCGCGAAAGTAAAGTCCTTGGCGAAAAAAGGCCCAGCCATTTCAGCGTGAAATTCCAAAAATCGCCAAAGGAGTGCTATATTAAAACTTCTGCCCCTCCCCCCCCCTCCCGACACACACACACTTCCTTCCACGGTAATGTCTCCTACATGAGACATACTTTCACACTTTAAAGCAGTGTTTTCAACAATCATTCATAATAAAGAACCAGAACAATTGAAATTAATTTTGTGATTTTGAAATAATTAACTAGCTCCTAATTGCATTTTCATATTTTGTATCATTGTTTAGTTATTAGAGTGTTCGAAACAGATATTGAGCTTTTTGAAAAAGTTCCAGTTAAACTGTTTTACGAGAAACTTCTAAAATAGAAGTTCTAACATAAAATAAAAGTTCAGTAAAATATAAATTACCATTTTTTTTTTTTTTTTTTTTTTTTTTTTTTTGATGAAAGTTTTAAGAATAGAAGATTCTAACAACTTTTTACTTTCCGAACACTATAATGAGGAAAGTATTGTAATCATGTCAAAAATCCGAATCTGAGATTTTCATGTTTCTATACGTTTCGAGGTCCCCTGAATCCGTTTTCACTATTTTTACGATGATGTATGTACGTGTGTGTGTATGTGTGTGAGTGTATGTCTGTGAGTGTATGTCTGTGAGTGAACACGCTAACGTCTAAACGCTTTGTTCGAATAAGCTGAAAGTTGGTACGTATATTGTAAATCACCATAGTACGAACCCTATTGATTTTGGTGAATCTAGCACTTATAGTTTTTTTACAGGGACACCGGGAATAATTCTTAATCATTATGGCCTATGGGGCCAAATTTTTAAAAGTGCGATAGCGTCTAAACGCTTTATTAATCTGAGCAAAAAATTTGTACACATGTTATAGGTCACAGTTGCACGAACTTTATATATTTTAGTAAATTTAGCACTTACAGTTTTTTTTTACAGGGACACAAAGAAAAATTCTTTATCATTATGGCCTATGGGACCAAATTTTTAAAAGTGCGATAGCATCTAAATGCCTTATTCAATTGAGCAGAAAATTTATATGCGATTTTATAAATCACTGTTGCACTAACTATAAGCATTTTGGTGAATCTAGCATTTATAGGTTTTTACAGGGACACAACGAAAAATTCTTTATCATTATGATCTATGGGCTCAAAGTTCAGTAGCGTTAAATAAAGCATCGTGTAACATATGGAGAAAAATACGCAAACACTCTATTATGGTTTTATCTCTTTTGTTTGTTTAACAACTCCTCTTTCTTTACTTTATCAATAAAACTGTTAATTACTCAATGTTCGGAAAGCCGAGTGGAGTCACTTCAGATTTTTTTTTTTTTATGAAAGTTTTAAGAATAGAAGATTCTAACAACTTTTAACGATAAGATTATAAATTTATGGCTCAGAGCTTTACATATTATCTTATCATTGGAGAGAAACCTCGTAAAACAGTGGATTCAATGCGTATTTTTCTAATGTTTAAAGAGTATATAAAGAAACAGCTACTTTTTTTTTTTTTTTTCTTCAATTTAAATGTCTCTATTACTTCTCCTAATGTTCCAAAGTTGGTTGTAAGCCTCTCGTTACGTATTTCACTGGATTAAAGGAGTATAATCTTAATTTTACAATTTTAAAAAATAAAATAAAATAAATATTAGCAACAAAAGAATTCAGCCACTAGCTTTATTAGTCAAATCTTAACTTCAATTATTTACTTATATTTTGAATTGCGATGAAGGGAGGGGGAAATTAATCTCCTGGCTCTTAAAACAAGGATTTACTAAAAGCAGTGTTGTTTCACACAAACTTTTACACACACTCACACAAAAATGAAACTTAATGTCACATACTTCATCAACAGATAGTAATTTCTCGCCTCCTTTTTTTTTTTTTTTTTTTTGTAAAGAATAAAATAAATTGAAGTATTTCGTATCTTTGCTTTCTATTTTCACTCTTATAAATAACAAGCTGACTTCTCAGGAGTTTTGTAATACAGAACTTGTACTTATAAACGTCTTGGACTCTGTTTTGCAAGAACTTTTATTTTAAAAGTATGTTTTAAAAGTTATTTGAAAGGCATTTTAAAAGAACTTTTAAAAGTTCTGACGCAAAATTTCTCGAAACAACCTTTTAATACAAAATATTTTATATAACAGTTCTTTAATAAATTGTTTCAAAAAAGTTCCTAAGAAAAAGTATAATATACCTGCCAACATCCTAATTAATATTCCGTAAAATTGTTAGTACCGCGTTTTTTTTCACACCACTTAATATTTAGAATAATTTCCTCCAAATGTAATTGCGATTAAATAAGAATAAAAATACTCTAAATATATACTAGTGTGAAAGAAAGAGGCGGGAATAAAACATTTACGGAACATTAATTAGACTGTTGGCAGGTATGATATAAGTTAGAACGAGAACTTTTTTAAAATAAAAGTGCAGTTAATTTCGAAACTTGATTATTAGAACTGCTCACTCTTTACTTGTTTAAATAAAAATAATTATAAGATTAAAAAGATATATATTTTTATATACCCTGTTTTTAAATTTTCTGATGGATCATTAATAAAATACGCGAGGATAAAAAAATAATATTTAAGCAATATTTAAGCACGCGGACTCAGTTCAGTGAAATAATAATAATAGTGAAAAAAAAAGTTTGTTTTAAAAATAAAAGATTACTCCTTTTAGAACAACGTATAGCATCGTGAACTACATTAGCACTTATCAACGTGTATAAAAGGTTTAAAGTGATAATGACGTCAATCTTTGTGAGATGCATTTTAACTTTTTATAATTTTTTAACGTTCACGTTGAATTAAATGTATTTATTTTTATGTCGAAAGAAAATGAACTCTTTTTTTTTTTTTATTTTTTTATTTTTTTATTTTTTTTTTTTTTGAGGGGGGGGGGGTGCAACAATTAAATTATCTATATACTATTTCTCTAACGTGACCAGTTTCAATTATTTTTTGTCGAAACGATACGATACGCGAGGATATATATATATATATATACATGGACAATATTTAAGAACGCGGACTTGGCTCAATGGACTAATAAGAAAAGATGACGACATTTGTTTGATGAGATTATTTTACGAAAAAAATATTTTTAACAGTTGTTTCTTCAGATTCTTTACAAGCGTCACTTTAAACCTAGCAATATTTTAAAGGTATATACTGAATATGAACTTTTGTATCATAACTTGACTAAAAAACACAATCATAAAAAAATCAAAATAGGAATTATTTTATTTTATTTATTTATCTTTTTTTTTAATTTATATATATATATATATATATATATATATATATATATATATACCAAAATTAATAAAAAGTCATCGCCAACATGGCGACAAAAATTTAAGGTGCCTGCCTACTGTCGGAGGTGATTTTTTTTTAATAATTGAAATATATATTTATAGCTTTCTATCTACATTAAAAATTTCAGTATTTTTTTCATTAGCACAAAACAATTCTTTAATATTATAGCAATAAGTTTTATATCCACATAAAACCTTATTAAAATTCCATGTCAACAAAAAAAAAAAAAAAAAAAAAAAAAAATCAAACAAATATAAAATATGATTTTTATTTATGTACATTAATCATACATATTTAAAAAAAGCTACAGTAGTTAATTATCAGTTTCTAATATGCATAAAACCAACTGAGTATTAATTTTTTAGAAAAATTTAGAAAATGAATGATTTAGAAAAAATCTTCTTACCTGAAAAATTCAGTCTACATTTTTTCCCTTGCTTAAACATTTGGAATAGATATTTAAATATAAATATTTAATTTAATTGAGAAAAAATAAGTACATTTATCAAGTTCAGTAATGAAGTTTAAAAATAATTACATATGTGAGAAATATTGAGCACTTCTCTCTCTTTATTGTTTCTAGAATTAATCACTGATCACTATCTGGAGATGTGTGTCGGGGGGAGTAAGAATTAATTACATGGGTAGGAAATATTAAACTCGTTCAGTTCTATTTCTAGAATCTAACAAACCAAGTTTAAAATAAATATTGACATTTATGTTGTTGTGGATGGAGAAAGATTGGGAAACAAGTTTCTGGATGGAAACCGAGATTCAATCTGAAACACTGCATTTTATTTCTCTTTAATCCTCCTCTGAATTTTTATTTTTATTTTGTGTTAGAAATCTTAGAAAAAAAATGTACGCCCCCCCCCCCTTTTTTTTAATTAATTGCGGAACTCCGAGCGTTTTCCTGTGCTCCTTGGGGCGCCCTGCTCAGTTCTTTATTTCTTTTCCCCGTCCAGTCTGTCTTCGTCAACGCACGCAGCAGTTCTCTGCTGCACATATATTTTTCAAGGAGATTTTAATTTAATTTAATTTAATTTTTATTTTATTTTATTTATTTATTTAATCTCCTGCAGCTTTACTCAGATCAATTTCTCTGCTAACGCGGGGGAGTTTCTGAGACTAAATTCCAAATTTATTTATTTTTAATTAAAAAGCCTTCGGCTTTTTAATATTTTCTTTTCTGTAAAATCATTCTTATGTTTTTGGCACTTTCGATGGAGGTAAGCAACGGTTGCGACCGATTGCAGGTACTCCGAAGCAACTACGTTGACGTTGACGAAAAGAATTCTTCAGAACATCTGATCGCCGATCAATAGTTGGAAATAAGAAAATGGAGAGAGGGGGAAAAAATAATTACATGAGCTAAAAATATTTAACAATTCTATTTCTTTATAGGTTCTAGAACCTCATTAAGCAAGTTTAAAATCAATATTGGCATTTATGTTGTGGATAGAAAAAGATTATGAATCGGGTAGCTTTCGTAGCGAATTTAATCGCCGATCGTTAATGGGGTTTCTTTTTTGAAAACGGATGATATCCGCGATTTTTTTTTAAAGCAGAAGAAGTTAATTCGCAAAATTCCGCGAATTGGGGGGGAGGGGGGGGGGAATCACAGATTTCCGCGAAAAAATCGCATGTCTGATTGGCGATTACAGCAATTTTTTTTTTGGATCGCCACTTTTTCAAATTAGGTCGCCACGTGGCGAGTGGCGACCGCGAATCTTGACCTCTACCGGACAAACAAACAAACAAACAAGAATCGAAGTTAATAAAAACATGGTAATAGAGAAATATCTAGCAAGTCGTTTGAATGTCGCTAAAATATTATAGGTTATATTTAATGTTGAACTGGGCTAAAACAATTATTCGATGAAAGTTTTATAGAATCAAAAACTGTACATGGCAACTTAATTTTGCTTCAATATATTGCAGAGTGCAGTAGCTATTGTTTGATTTTGTCTTTTTTTTTTTTTTTTTTTTCAATTGCTAGCTTATTGAAATGAAAAACGGAAAAGATAGATCATGTAGTTTGCATAGATTTAAAAATAAATAAATAAATAAAAATTGCTGTTGTACTCACTTTTTAAGTCGTTTTACCTCCAACGTATTTTCAAATTATTTTTATACATAATACAACTGAAATTGTACTTCAAGCAAATTTTCCTTTATACCCCATAGTGTATCCGAATATTTGTGCATGTGTTCATTTTTGTCTGTAAAATAAAATCGCGCTTAAACCATTTTTTGATGTTATTATTTTTCTTTCTAAATATATATTCTACTGATCGTTATTAATATTCTAGTATTTGATAAGTGTTCGTTTTAGAAATGTAATGGAAAAAGCAAGACATTAAGTTTACAAGGTCTTTTTTTATATAAAATATTTGGCTACTTTCCAGTCTTAACATACAATTCATAGTATTTTTGTCTCTATGCAAGAGTCTTTGACAGTCCCTACCTGCTACACAAATGTTACGTTTGTCGTATTTTCTTTGTCCGTCTACTGTTATTCTCAAATACCGCTTAATGGGTAACTTTTATTTTAATGATCTTGGTTAGCGAAAATTAATTTTAGCCTATAATTTATAAAACATACCACAATGCCTGTTTAATACACTAAAGAAAATTGATGTCTTACTAATCCACCTTCATTACAATTTTTACTTATTTATACAAAGTATAAGGAAGTATTACAGTACTTCCTTAAGAATTACAATACTTCATTTTCTTATTATAATACTTCCTTATACAAAGTATAAGAAAGTTTTCGAAACGGATTTTGTATCCCACATAGCTCGAAAACAAATGGTTGTAGAATGTTGTAAATTTATATTTGTCTCTGTACTGACGTGTAGTTCATTTCAATTAAATTGGAGTGGAAGACTGATTTTTATACCAACTATGTGAAAAATTCCAGAGCTGGGAATCGAACACGGGCCCTCCGCTTAATGCGCGGATGCTCTACCACTGAGCTACCCTGACTGACAACCACCTAAGCATTTCTCACATAATATTCGTTGGCAAGGTCACCGAGTCTGCAAACGCAAGTGATAACAGGTGAGAATGTTAATCGAGGCACAACTCTAATAGAATGTTTAATTTTAGAATTTTTTTTATTATTATTATTCATCAAAAGCGGAGGGCCAGGGTTCGATTCCCGGCTCTGGTATTTTTCACGTAGTTGGTATAAAAATCAATCTTCCACTCGAATTTAATTGAAATGAATTTTCAAGGTTGATGAATTGAAAAAAAAAAAAAAAAAAAAAATGTGACGTGTAGTTGTAAACATATAACGATACAATTTTGGTCTTGATATGATCTCGCCTTTAAGAGATATCTACGATTTTACATGATTTTTCGTGGCGTCGTCTGTATGTACGTATGTGTGTGTATCTCTCATTACTCAAAAATAATTGGACGTAGAACGTTGTAAATTTATATGTAGGTTTGTTATAACATCTAGTTGTGCACCTCCTTTGTTGATCTTACGGTGACTTTCTGTTTTGGAGATTTACGAAAATTATATTCATTATGATCAAAAATACAAAATTTTTGACCATTATATATGGCCTACTCTCATTAAACTTTAAGAGAAGCTAATGATAGAGTCCGTGATGGTATTGTTATGAAAGCTGTCGACATTTTTGTGTGTGGAAAGTAATTCGTAAACACAAAAACAGATTGTGGACGACGAATGCACATTTAATTAATATCTTGCAAAAAGATTAAAACTTTTCTATCTATCTCAAAAATCAATAATCAATGAATATTTTTTAAACAACCCAACAAAAGTACATTCGTACTATAGCTTTAAGCACCTATAGCTTTTACCACACTTTTATAGCACGTACTATAGCTTTTACCACAGAGCAGAAATGAGCTAATTTAGTAGCAGTTATCATCTGCTCAGTTCGAAGTCTGAATATATTTTGAATTCATCGAGTGTCTTTTCAATGGCTTATAAAATTTTCGAGGTAGTTCTACGCTAGAAACCAATGTATAATCCCAGAAAATTCGAGAACTCTGCTCCTATTGAAATTGAAGAATCCGAACTTTGAAATCCTAAACTACCCATTTTCGCCAAATTTGAATGCCAGATTACCTAATTTGACGTCAAGAGACAAAGTCAGACACCGACGCCCACTTTTACGAAAAAAAGAAAAAAAAAAGAGTGCCATCTGTTTCCGTTTTTACTGCAGTACCGTGTAAAAAGTAATAAAGAAATAGATAAGTCTACATTCATCAATAACGATACTTCTGTTTTTATAGTCTTGTTAGCTATTTATAGAACTTTCGAGAAAATTTCTTCTATGCTAGAAACCAATGAATTATTCTTTAAATTCCAAAACTCTGTTCTAATTAAAGTCAGACCTTCCAAATTTCGGCAACCCTAAACTACAAATTTTCGCCAAATTTGGCCGCCAACTCGACAAATTGGCAGCTGACCCGGTGATTCTTCGCACCCTCTGCTTTTTTGCTTTCCTGCTTGCTGCCCAGAACAGGGACATTCCGACCGACTGCCTTGGACTGAGGTCCATTGTACATATGAAACAGGCATTTTGAAATATGAAGGAGTAATTGGCCAAGTCACACCACACTGGCCAATGCGTCTTGCTGCTAGCCCACCGTGTTGGTTCGTGATGCTAAGCATTACTAACAGCTGCACCCCGTGAAAGTACGGATTGAACGTTAGGCCTATGTCCTGATCAGTTCCTTCAGGCCGTAAATAATTGGAGGGTCTTCTTCCAGTTAATAACACAGACCATTAAGCAACCAGATTATATACATATGGCTGCCATTCGAAAATACACACAGGAAACGTATTTATGAACTCATTTGCTTGAAATTTAGTATATTTATAACCCATATCAAGATTTCAAACAAATTTATTAACTCGGTCCGCTATCTTGTTTCAAAATGGTGGCCACATTAAAATTTTAAACTCCAAAAGAAAAGAAGAAAAAAGTTATTATGAACCGATATTTTTATATTTTTTTAACTCGATAGTATATAGGCCATATAAAACAAAAGTTTAAAAAAATAAATAAATAAATAAATAAAAATAAAAACGAAAGAATCTATTCTTCCAACTGAACTTGAAGGTTTTTAGTTATTTATTTATTGTCAAAATTGTTTATTAAATGAATTTATTTAATCACATCGAAATATTGTTTTGAATATTAATGACGTGTTATTTTAAAATTACTAAAAATATTTTACGACAACTTTTCAAATTTGTTTTTTTTTATGCTAACTGTGCGTTTAAAGACAGATTTAAAAGTGAAAAGTTAAAAAGATTATTTTCTGAAACATAAGCAATTAAACTCAAAACAATGTAACCCTTCATTTTAACCTTGGGTAATGATTACTGAGTATACAATTGTTTCAAGCAATTGCATAAATGCTTTTCTGCTAGTGTTAAAATAAACAAGTTTTATTTTGTTTTCGTTCTTTTGATTAGAAAATTAACTTAAATGTAGCATATTGATATAATTGATGTAAGTGAATATTTTAAAAATCTTGCGGGGGGAGGGGGGATTTTGTTTTAAAGACAGTCATCTTGAAAAAGAAACCGTGTGATATTGAAACATATGTTGATATTTCAACTTTTTAACTGTACTTTTAGCAAATAAAAGATAGTATTTATACTGTTTAATGTTATAAAATTTCAATTTTTAACTTTAAAAAAAAACTGAAGAGTGTTTGACTTCGGTTTGTCCGTTTGTCTGTCTCCGCTGTAACTTCCGTAAACATTCATAGAATTTCTTGAGACTGTTATTAAAGTTCGCTATGAGATGTTCCCTACTGAAAATGGTGTAAATACCACCTCTGGTTTGTATATGGGGACACATGAAAGAATTATAAAGCATTGCGTTCTATGACAGGTATTTCTATAAACCATATTTTAATACCTTTATTTTTCACAGATCACAATGAAATTTAAATTTATTATTCAGGCTCACAAAAAAATTTCTATAGAATATAATATGATTAGAATTAAGATTTATAGGACCACACAAAAATATTCAGATACATTAAGGGCCACAAGTAGAAATTGGTGAAATTGCATTTTTGTTTTTATTAATCGTTTTTAACACTTTCTAACAATGTTTAAGAGTGATTATGATTTGAATTAGTGTATGTGTCTGTTTCTGTCCGTCTGACTGTTCATCTATCTTCCTCTAGCATCCGTAAATATTTTCGGAATTTCTTCAAAAAAAATATTTTTTAAGTTCACTATGGCGTGTTCGTTACTTAAAATAGTATAAATAGCACAATTGGTTTGTGTACAGTGACACCCAAAAATGCTAATGAGAGGCATTTTGAAAATTCATAGTTAAATAACTTTGTACTGCCCAGTTCATAGGGAAATTGATATTTATTATCTATATAATTTGGTCTACGTTAGCATAAAGATTTATCGGGCTTCATTAAAATATTCAGATACATTAAGGATTACAATTGGAAATGGCATTTAGGTTTGTGTTAAGCGTTTTTACACTTTCCAACAATGTATAAGAGTGATTATATGAATTAAACTATTCGTCTGTCTTTCGGTCATTCTTTCTGTCGTATGATCACGTATACATCGAATGTTAAACGATTAAACAAGTACGTACATTTGGAAAGTATTAATATTTTGTGCAAACCGCACAATTTTTCGTTCTTGTTTGAATTTCATGGTAATTCTAGATAAAAGTTTTAATGGAGCTTTTAATGTCTCTTATTCTATTCGAATTAATATTTTGATATTATGTATATACATGTAATTTTAACCTTGATATTGCAACTCAAATGCATATAATTGCATAATTCATCATTTAGACTTAATTTGCATCCAGTTAGGGCTAATATAAGTGCTAGAAGTATGCGTATATATGTAACATTTTGTATAAAATTTGATAAGTCATGTTAGCATATGAAGAGAAATTGTTTGGAGAAAAATTATATATCATTTCATTTTGTCTTCTAGTGCCAAATTTCATCTATAAAAAAGAATCTAGTGATTTCTTTGTGACGAATAAGAATTAAAATTAATGGGAACTAGAAGCACAAAAGGTAATTAAAACTATTTTTAAGCATTCAGAAATAAGGCATAGGAAAAATGGTACCTTCAGTTCTGTTTGTTCCGTTGAAGTTTGTGTTTTGTTTCCTAATGTAAATGTTGTTGCATCGGATTTTCTCTAATCAGCACGAATATTTACATAGTGGCTTGAGGAAAAGTACTGGCACTTGATTGAAATAATCGACTAGCAAGCCTTTCAGTTTCTGAAATTTAAATCATGGGTTTCCTTATTAGCCGTCCTTATGTAGTTGTTTCAATGAATAACATCTTACGATTTTACGATTAGTTTATTTCAGTGAACGAAATGAGTAAACAAACTACTTTACCAATAATGGTATTCTTGCGAACTCATACTTTAGCGTCTAAATATTCTCTTCTATACACTAATTTATTAAGATACTTATAGAAGATTGTTGCTAGAATAATTTTTACAAAATTTTTAATTTTTAAATCAAATTTATCATCAGTATTTTTTCATAGAAATCTGTCATATTATTTTTTTACGGTTAAACTCTAAATTCAGTTCAACACTGTCTTCTTTTAAAGAAACACATATATTTTCGGCCGCGACTACCAACTGCGCTCGGATATGCAAACGGCTTCATACTACCTGAAACCCCTGTTATGAATTTCTATCCTTCCTTTTAAAGTAATGAAATAGAAATCGAAAAATGTAACAAAATTATTATTATTATTATTATTATTATTATTATTATTATTTAAGCGTGTTTTTATTTGAATTTACGTATTACCCACATGCCACTGAATAATTGCCGAAAATCATTAAATTTTAAATATACACTGGTGTACAAAGTTAAAGCAATAACTTGTTTTCTCATTTTCTTCTTTGCACGTAATTTTTAAACAAATAAACACAGAAACATAAAATTTGGATGTTACCATATCAATCGAATTTTATATAACTTTAGCATAAGTAAAATTTTTTAAGCTAATATTCAATTTTTCTGAAAAGTAAGCTTTGGAAAAAACGGAAAATTTCAACAATTTTAGAAAAGAAAACCTAATGAAAAATGGTCATAAGGATGCGTTATAGACAGGTGAAGATGCACACACATGCATGTGTTAGAATAAAACAGGATTTTTCTTCCCGTATTCACTTTTCTGTTTCTTCTTTATTTGGCATGTGAATAACTTTTTAAAAAAATCTGGTGTGAAACAACCACACGACTTCCATTACACACTATTACACGCATTATATGCACTTTCTAGAGATAGTGTCATCAGAAGACATAGAATTAACTTGATGAAATAGACACCTAAACATTTTCCGGTAAGAGAAAGTTAATACAAGTGTAAAGACAGATATAAAACAGAGTTTACACAGTTTTCTTTTTTCTTTCTTTCTTTCTTTTTTTTTTTTTTTTTTTTTTTTTTTGAAACAACAATTTCCGCTATCTAAAACAGATCTATCTGATCAGAATGGCTATTAATTTTCATGTGATAACCAAGTAAAGCATGAGAAAGGATATCTAAAATGGGTTTATGTAACAATTTTCAAGATCATCGTTAGAGCCGATTTTGAGATACCAACTTTTACCAAAGCTTGGCATAATTAATTGGTGACCAGAAAACAACAATTACATGCAAAAGAATATCTAAAAGAGGGTTAATATGGCAAGTTTGAAAAAAAATTCATGCAGCCATTTTGAAAGGAACTTATTTGCAGGACCTGGAATTCAACTATTTATACAGGACGCCTAACTAACCAACTATATCATTCGAAAGGACATCTAATAGAGTCTTTATACAGCAATTTTGAAGAAAATCGTTAGAGCCGTTTTTGAGATACGGACTTCCGATTTCGAATGTCCCACTTCCTGTTTTCTAATTTTCACTAAAATTTGGAAAATTCATTTGTACACCAGACCTGTTTCAATTCCGTAGTTTCGTAGTTCTACCTTTATTAGTTTCCGAGATATAATAACCGGAAGGTTCAACACATACATACATACATACACACACACACATATACACACAGACAGACCAATTGCCAAAAATCACGTATTTGGACTCAGGAGACCTTAAAACATGTAAATCGGGTAAAATCTCGATATCGAAGTTTTGGACCGAATACAATACTTCCATTACCTACAACGGTAGTAGGGTAATGAAAGTAAAAATATACATACAAACATGAAAAATGGATAAGATGTTCAGTATAAAATTATTTATTGACATTTTCATTATTATGGTGAAGCTCATAGTTTATAAATTAGTAATTATATTTTTTTCAAAAAGTCTGTTAGAAAAGTGAAAAAAAAAAAAAAAAAAAAAAAAAAAAGTGAATACAGAAAGAAAAATCGGGATTTAGTTTGACATTTGACGCAATGTGCGTCTTCACTTACTATCTGTAATGCATCCTTACCATCATTTTTCGCTATTTTTCTCTCTAAAATTGTTGAAATTTTTCACTTTTTTTTCAAAAGCTTACATTTGAGAAAAATTAAATAATTATTAGTTTAAAAATTATTACTTATGCTAAAGTTATATAAAATTCGATTAGTGATATGGCAACGAACATGTCATCCAAATTTTATGTTCATCTTCATATGTTTATTTGTTTAAAAGTTATACGCAAAAGAAGAAAATGGGAAAGGAGGTTGTTCCTTTAATTTTGAGTGCCAGTGTAAATTATACACTAACTTTATAATTAATTATTGTTATAATATTTTTACTTTCCGAACACTATAGTGAGGAAAGTATTGTAATCATGTCAAAAATCCGAATTTGAGATTTTGATGTTTCTATACGTTTCGAGGTCCCCTGAGTCCGTTTTCACTATTTTTGCGATGATGTATGTATGTGTGTGTGTGTGTATGTATGTATGTGTGTATGTCTGTGAGTGAACACGCTAGCGTCTAAACGCTTTGTTCGAATAAGCTAAACGTTGGTACGTATATTGTAAATCACCATAGTACGAACCCTGTAGATTTTGGGGAATCTAGCACTTATAGTTTTTTTACAGGGACACAAAGAAAAATTCTTTATCATTATGGCCTATGGGACCAAAATCTTAAAAGTACGATAGCATCTAAACGCCTCATTCAATTGAGCAAAACATTTATACACATTTGATAGGTCACAGATACTCAATCTGTATAGATTTTGGAGAATCTAGCACTTATAGTTTTTTTACAGGGACACAAAGAAAAATTCTTTATCATTATGGTCTATGGGGCCAAATTTTTAAAAGTGTGATAGCGTCTAAACGCCTTATTAATCTGAACAAAAAATTTGTACACATGTTATAGGTCACAGTTGCACCAACTGTATAGATTTTGGTGAATCTAGCGCTTACTGTTTTTTTTACAGGGACTCAAAGAAAAATTCTTCATTATTATGCCCTACGGGACCAAATTTTTAAAAGTGCGATAGCATCTAAACGCCATATTCAATTAAGCTGAAAATTTATATGAATATTATAAATCCCTGTTGCACTAACTATAAGCATTTTGGTGAATCTAGCATTTATAGGTTTTTACAGGGACACAACGAAAAATTCTTTATCAGTATGATTTATGGGCTCAAAGTTCAGTAGCGTTAAATAAAACATCGTGTAGTATATGGAGAAAAATACTCAAACGCTCTATTATGGTTTTCTCTCGTTTGTTTGTTTAACAACTCCTCTTTCTTTACTTTATCTACAAAACTGTTAATTACTCAATGTTCGGAAAGTCGAGTGGACTCACTCCAGATTTTTTTATTTACTGGTATATTATTACTAGCAGGCTCTGCCCGCTTCGCTGGTCACTATATTTAAAGGAAACTCTTTTCTATATAGCTTTATAAAAAACAATTAATAATAATAATAATACTGAAATCGCTCAAAGGCTTGCTTTGGGTTCCCTCTGCCTTCGGCAGCAACTTGTTCGTCCTCGCAGTCTCCGGTGCCTGTCCCTATTGCCTGCGACAATGGCTTACCCGTGGGCATCCATTTGGGTGCTTATCACATATGACAGTGTAGATAAGGACAGTATCGAAAAATATTAAGTAACCCTTTTATATTTGAATCCCACTTACTTATGAACAACATTATACGAGATGTACATAATATTTGCTTTCAAGTTATTTCCTATATTTATTTGATTTAATCGATCAGCCGTAGAATGACAGCAGTTTCAAGCCAAATATAATATTACAATATGCTATGATCGGCTACGTCTATCGCATGAGACAATTTTTTTTTTTTTTTTTTTTTTTTTTTTTTTTTGTGGTTATACATATACATACTTCATGCTTAGTTAATAGTATTTGATATATAGAAAAATAAATTAATTAATCAATATATAAACTTGATCATGGTACAGCCTTAATATACCTCCCCTTGGCGACTTTTGAATTTTTGTCGCCGTTTTAGACCAAAATATAATTTATGCAATTATTGTTCCTATTTCTTTCTATCTTTTTCTTGGCGAAAAGTGTCCGATCTACTTCAGCATCAAAATTTGAAAAATTGTCCAGAATTATCAATAAGTAAATGCCTTTAATATAATGCTGAAATAGCTTTTATGCCAAGCGTGATTCATCCGTGCTAAAAAAATTCTAAAGTTGGGGTATATAAAAAAATGCTATAAAATAAAATTCAGAAGAAACATGCTAGATTTCTATTATTTCTATTTTATTTTAAAGTTATGAAGACGTCATTCACCAATTTAACATTTAGTAAATTTTTTTATTTTTCGCGTGAAAACATATTTAATTTTATGTTGAAAAAAAAAATAATAATAAATAAATAAATAAAAACCTCGTAAACTTTTTTGGAAACAATGGGCTCTTCCCACTGTCGTCTGCTCAATCACGTGATAGAGGAAAACGAATAATTGAATTCTGAGAATCGAATTCGATTAAATATTGTTCTTAAGAACAAAAATTTTAATATTTAATATAAAATAAAATAAAAGTAATATTGTGCATTTGTAAACAGTAGAATAATTGTATTTGTAAATTTAATAATTTTTAAAAAAACACTTTATGTGTTTTTTTATTTTTACCTATAAGAATTAACATTAACTGATCTAGCAATAAATAATAGCTTCTTGTGGAATGTTTACGGATTATAAGTTGAAATTTTAAAATGTTTTCATTTAATTTAATTGCATAAAGGTGTTACAATAAGTTAATTAACTTAGTTACTGGTCTAAATGGATTTACGTAGTACGATATTGCACTGTCACTGATTTAAGTACCAAAAATCAGAGTGTTAAACATGTTCTTCATAAACATCAATAACAAACATAAACTAAATGATGATTGTAAATGTATACAGCAAACAAAATATGATGAATAATGATATAAAATTGATTAAAAATGATGATGTATAAA
Source organism: Salticus scenicus (assembly GCA_963930645.1). NCBI lineage: Eukaryota > Metazoa > Arthropoda > Arachnida > Araneae > Salticidae > Salticus > Salticus scenicus. The sequence goes on along the minus strand of OZ005660.1, from coordinate 169,435,689 downwards.
AAATAACACAGATTAAATACAATTGATCAAAAATAAGAATAGAAAATATGTTATTTCAGCAATCGCTCTAGATAAACAAGACTTCGTCTGCTATTTGTTTTTCCTCTATCATGTGACCTCTGACGACCGGTGGGAAGAGTCCATTAAAAATGTAAATGGCTTATATTAAGGCAATTACCAGTTTATTATTTTCATATTTTAATTAATTTTAAAAAATCTAATCAAATTTCCGGTATAAATAGTAGCCTGTGTTCTATTTCAGACTATTATCCATCTCTGTACCAAATTTCATTCAGATCCGTTTAGCCGTTGTGGCGTGATTGAGTAACAAACATCCATCCAAACTTTCGCATTTGTAATATTAGTATAGATTATTACATGTACCAAAGGTACTGTACAATACAAATACGACGGAACTTGCTTGTACCAGTAAATTAAATGGTACTTGGCTGTGCATAAATCTCAAAATGCACAAAACTCGGTTCAGCAGCGATCACTATCACGCATGTATGTAAGCTTCGTGCACATAATACCCCCCCCCCCTCAAAAAAAAAAAAAAAAAAAAAAGTGCCGCTACCTTGTTGTGCATGGATCTCAAAACACTCATTTTTTATTTTACTTACTAACTGCAATAAAAACACGGGTTTGAACCCAGGTTGCGCTCGTTGTCCAATCCGTTAGGAATTTTCTGTGATTTTCTCCGAAACTTAAATGAATTTGAGCTAAGACTACATAGAAAAACTCCTACCGAAGCCTAGGTTCTTAACGTAGACAATTAGCTTCAAAACCTACATCACTACCCCACAGATTTGATAAAAATCTTCAATAGGACGTTAATTTCATAAAATGTTTTCACTTTTATTTTGTACGTATTATTAATGTATAATTTATAATTTCATTAATAAAACATACATTATCTCTCAACCATAACGCCATTTTAACTGATTTTGGAAAACATAGATTAGCTTTAAAAGCAAAAATCGGAAATTGGGCCTTGCATATGTTTAGATTATATGCAAATACATATGTTTGTATGTACTTTTACATTTTTTTTTAATTTTTTTTTTAGTATGACAGGATTATTGCTTACAATCAGACGCTTCGCGTCGTTATCATTTGCTCTGTTTCACCTTGAAAGGTTGTTTTTGCCTTTGTCAACAAGGTTAAAAATATATTAAATTAAAATTGAGATAAAACCTGTAAAAGAAATTTTAAGAAATGAATACAGTAACCATTGCTAGGAAACACAATATTAAAAAAAAAAAAAAAAAAAAAAAAAAAAAAAAAAAACATTTTTTTTTTTTTTTATGTCTTTATTTACGCTTTTTATATATTTAGACCAATTAAAGATGTTTTTTCTTTCTTTTCCAGTCGCATCAAGTTAAAAAAATAAAATAAAATAAAATAAAATAAAATTGAGAAAAATCGTGTAAAAGAAGTTTTCAGAAACGAATATAATAACTGTTTCTAAGGAACGTAACACAGCTACCGCATGACTTTATATCGAAAAATAGACTAAAAATGCCCTGTCGTACTTAATTAAATTATGTTTTGTACAGAATTTCATTTTGTACAGAATTTTTTTTTTCAAGTAAATGAGCCCTTTTTATGCGAAAACATGATGATAATCCTCACACACACGTATGCAATTTCATTATTAGTAGAGACGATAATAATTTACGATCACGATTTGTTTATTTATTTATTTATTACTTAAATTTTAAATAACCAATTTAACAATTTTTAAGCAATTTATTTGATTTTGTAAGTTGAAACTTCTGGATACGTAACATGCGATAATTCAAAGTGACTCTTGTTAAAAATGAACTGAGCTTTGCAAAAATCGTCTGATATCTAAATGGAGCTCCAATCCCTAACAACGTTTTAAACACCTATAAGCTCTGTTCTGGAGTCTTTCTTAGTGGAATTTTGCCAGAGGTCATAGTAAGAGAAGACTGAGAGGAAGTTTGTTAAGGGATAATGGCTAAATTTATCCCCTTTTATTCTCTAAAGAATTATTCTTCGTTTTATCCCTACCACAAGACAGCTTCATCCGGTGATTTTGTCTTTTACATTGTTTTTAATTTGACATAACGTGCAAGCAGTTTTTGCTTTTTCAGCGCGTCAGATACAATAGATAATGAAAAAGAAATATTTTTTAATTAGATCAGTAAGAAAAAATAACACAGACACCCTTGAATTTCATTAATAAGAGCGTTCCGAGGCCTCATCTTGATAAAAAAAAACATTTGCAAAAGAAATTTCTAAATATCATCAGAACTTAAATTGTTTTTTACTGTTTGTTTCATATTTATTTATTTATTTTACTTTTTTGTTAATTGACATTGAACTTAAATTGTCTATATCAGCAAACAATTCAACCAAGTGCGATTTGAGGTCATCGCTATTACTGATATTTTTACCATTTAAAAAGTTTTGTAAACTCCTAAATAAATGAACATTTCGGTGGTACAAGTTCGGGGCTATACGGTGGATATGACATCATTTCCCAAAGCTTCAACAATTTCTTGATGTCGTAACCAGAGATGTCGCGTTGTCGTGATGAAAACGATTCCTTTGCAAGTTGCCAACGTTGGCCTTTTCTCTTTGATTGATTCCTCAAATTTAAGTTTCCGGTAGTAAACAGCTAGGTTAATCGTTTGATTACTTGGAAACTACTCAAATTACGTACAGTCGGTAACAAAAGTGTCCGAACACTAGCAAAAATTCCTATGCAAAAAAAAAGTACACTTCATACGGTTTTGTTAAATAAATCCTTGTCGAATTCTGTTCTTAGTCAGTCTAAGAACATGATTCGATAAGGATTTATTTAACAAAACCGTATGAAGAGTACTTTTGTTACATAGGAATTTTTGCTAGTGTTCGGACACTTTTGTTACCGACTGTAGCATGTTTATTATCCTATCAAAGTGGCTGCTCGACCATTTTCTAATGCAATTCAGCTTTCGATATAATTTGCGCTGATTTATCAAGATTAGACCATGGTCTTTTCCATTAATATTATTATCCGCGATTGTAATGAAATGCTCGCCCTCTGGTGGGCTAAGGTGAAATTATCACACCACTGCATATCCTCATATTATGCAATCGACTTTCCATGATGAAATGGCGGAGAAAGAATAATAATTACACGTGGCTGTTATATTTACTAACAACTGCAGTGTTCAGAGAGCGCCATCTATCGATCATTACAAACGCGGATAGACGATACATTTTTCATCATTAGGAATAATTAAAAAAAAAAAAAAAAAGTTGCATTGAGCTTTAAATGCATATCACAAAATCTCCTTCAGTTCCTACGAAATCCAAATATGGAGCTTTTTTTACGACAAAACCTCTTATGTGATTTTCAGTTGTGTATGATACATTAAAAATTTTTGCAATCTTCACCCCCACCCCCTCCATATATGTATATAAATAATAGATATCGTAATAAGATTAAATCATAAAATTCAGCTATTAATAGAACTAAGACAATAACAGCACACTAAAATATAGAACTGAATTTAACACAGAGGAAAGAATTACACAAAAAGTTGCAATGTAGATTAAGAACCAATGAGTTAGGATAGTAACTTAAAATACTTACGCCTACCAGAATGATAATAAAAATGACCATTAAGCTTATGAGAGTGAAAACGATTAATAAATAATAAATCACAGAAATATTTGGATGTAAATGCTTAAACGTAGAAACATACTTATCAAGGGGTGCATGCTTCATAAAGCTTAAAGAGCCGCAACGATTTCGTACAACGATATTGCTAATCATAGCAATTAATATCGTTTCACACCCCGATCGATGCAGCAAAACCAAAAAGAATTAGAAATAATTGAAATATTAAATTAAAACAAAGATTAAAAAAAGATTAAATTTAATCTTAATGGAAACCAAAGTGAACACATGAATGAAGCAAAGCAACCACATGTATAACAATTAACTCTAACAGGAGAAAAGGATGATGCCAAAACTTAACTTGAAGTAAAATAAAATCTCGACAGATATCGATTAATCGAAGAAACTTCAGAGCATTTTCATTAAATATAAATTACACAGAGTTAAAATTAAATGATAATGTTAAAACAGATTTTATATCTAATTAATTTTAAAACTAGTAGAGTTGAATTAAATCGTACCATATTCATTAATAATATATCATTAAAGTTAAAGACAGAAGAATAAAATCATAAGACAGAGTGCAAGCGCCATCTATCGGTGAGCTATAATAACATTAAGTCAGTAAAATCATTTCAGGAGAAGAATCCAATGCAATAAGGGAAATTAAGATGTAGTGACTGAAAGATTAAGGTAATTAGAAGTATTGACTGCAAGATTAAGATAATTTTTAACGCCATTTAAGTAATTAGAAGAATTGAACTTTTGTGATTAACCCAAAACTAAATAATCTTGAAATCATAGATATATATATAACATTGACAGAATATAAAAACACGCAACCCTATCATCTATTTGTGCAAACCCTAATTATTTTCTTGCTAACCCGATGTATCCGCTTAAATATGTTTAAAATTATTAGCATAATTTTTCAATTCTTAATTTAACTTGTATGAATTCTGAGAAAAAATATCTGCTCGATGATTAACAGTATCGCTATGCATAAAACTATCACATAAAAATAATGGCTTATAGTAATATTTTTTAAACGATTATGAATCATAATAGAAAATTATAGAAAATGGCTCATAGAATCGTTGTTCCGTGTCTCTCAAATATTTGCTAGTTTGAAATATGAGTCGTAAGCATTATTTAATGTTAAATGATATGAAATCAATATATATATATATTTTTTCCTATTTCATCAGAATAATCGGTGAGTATTTAATGTTTCGTTCTGAAACTAAAGTAAGGACTAAAGTAATCAACAAAAAGAAAGAAAGAATATATATATATACAGTCGGTAACAAAAGTGTCCGAACACTAGCAAAAATTCCTGTGTAAAAAAAGTACACTTAATACTGTTTTGCTAAATAAATCCTTGTCGAATCCTGTTCTTATTCAGTCTAAGAACAGGATTCGACAAGGATTCATTTAGCAAAACTGTATTAAGCGTACATTTTTTACATAGGAATTTTTGCTAGTGTTCGGACATTTCTGTTACCGACTGTATATACAGTCGACAGCAAAAGTATCCGACCACTAGCAAGAATTCCTATGTAAAAAATATACATTTAATGCTGTTTTGTTAAACAAATCCTTGTCGAATCCTGTTCTTAGTCAGTCTAACACCATGATTCAAAAAGGATTTATTTAACAAAACAGTAATAAGTATACTTTATTATATAGGAATTTTTGCTCGTGCTCGGATACTTTTGCTGTCGACTGTATATGTGATTAATCTTGAAAAAATGCGGACTTCCATATAAATAAAGTGATGGTTATTGCATATTACGGCCATCCGAATTTTTTTTTTTTTTTTTTTAGATTTCAGGAATAAAGTCATTTATTTGCACTTTTTATTAACTTCTGTCCATTTGATGATGGAATCGTTAGCTCTGAACTTAATACATTCGGCATCAAAAGTATCCGAGCACTAGCAATATTCCCTGTCTGAAAAAGTACACTTAATACTGCTTTGTTAAATAAATCCTCGACGTGTCATGTTCTTAGTCAGTCTAAAGAACATGATTCGACAAGGATTTATTTATCAAAACAGTTTTAAGTGTATCTTTTTGACATCGGAATTATTGGCTAGTGCTCGGATACTTTTGCTGCCGACTGTAGTTTCCAGATGTTGGATTCGAATCCCGTTTTAAGCGTGAATGTTCGGAATCTCGTTCCAGAAATCCCCTTTGGCTGTTATTCACCAATAACTTCAACTCCCAGTTGAACATGAAAATTTGAAAAGCGTATAAAGGCAGGGTGCAAATTTTTAGCAAATTTTGCCGTGTTCTTTCTGTCATCTAGCGGTATAGTTATTTTTAGATTTTTTAGGTGAAAATAACCAATCAAAGATTATATAAAATCCTTGACGCTAGATGGCAGAAGCAGAGGGGCAAATTTTGCTGTAAAACTGTACCCTGCCTTTAGACGCTTTTCGAGTTTTTGCATTGAACCGGGAGTTGAAGTTAATGGTGAATACGGCCATTAATGTCGTAAGTCCTAGTCTAATGAAACTGAATGTGCAAAAAATATCTATGTAAGTCGACCAACCTGCTTCTAAAGGTAAAGTGGGGACAAATTAACGCTGTGTCTCCAATTTCAAAATAAGAAATAGGGACAAAAGCAATACTTAAAAAACGGCATAATCATCAATTTTAAATTAAAAATTGGGACAAAAGCTTTACTTAGAAAACTAGTTCATTTAAGAGAAAAAAAAAAAACTACCAAAAGTGAGGACTGTCTTTATAAAAAGCACGATGTTCGGTCGCCTTGCTGTATATCGACGTTCCCAACACTACCTTTAACAACTGCTAACTATTTTTATTATTACGAATATTAGAGGAAAATTTGATTAATTACTACCCAACAGAATTTAAGAAGCAGCTGTAATTTTTCTTATCAAACATATAGCGCACGAGTGTCGCTGAAAATGGTCCAAAATAAATTAGCATTGCATTTGGGCGAACCAGCGATGGGCTCCAAATACCTCAAGGGAAAACAATCCCTGGAACACAGTTTAAAAACCAGTAATATATAATAGAAATGTTTAAATATCTAAACAAAGCTGATATTTTGTGTTCTGTCATAGTTAAAAACTACATTTGGACAAATAACGTTAGAACTAGACGGTTGGCAACTAGATATCTGGCACAGTATTTTGAGTGGACTTGCCATAATTCAAACAATCTGAGTATAGTACAGTCGGCAACAAAAGTATCCGAGCACTAGCAAAAATTCCTTTGTAAAAAAAAAGTACTCTTAATACTGTTTCGCTAAATAAATCCTTGTCGAATCATGTTCTTAGTCAGTCTAAGAATATTATTCGACAAGGATTTATTTAACAAAACAGTATTAAGAGTACTTTTTTTTATATATATATATATGAATTTTTGCTAGTGCTCGGATACTTTTGCTGCCAACTGTAAAATTAATTGGTTAATGAGAGCTCCAGTATACCTTCGATAGGATTTTGGTACAACAAAAGTTATCGTTGTAGCTAAAATAATGGTCTCTATTATTTATTTTATAAATAAATGAATTTATTAATAAGAAGAACAGTTCTCTTATAATTCCATAATTACAGTCGGCAGCAAAAGTATCTGAGCATTAGCAATAATCCCTGTCTTAAAAAAGTACACTTAATACTGCTCTGTTAAATAAATCCTTGTCGAATCATGTTCTTAAACTGACCAAGCACAGGATTTGACAAAGATTTATTTAACAAAACTGTATTAAGTGTACTTTTTTTATATAGGAATTTTTGCTGGTGCTCGGATACTTTTGCTGTCGACTGTAGTCATTGCCATATATTTATTCTCCGTAGAGGATCAAAATTGTGAGGGCATGTCTCTGAACCACTCCTAGGGATGAGTCCCAGACCATCATCAATTGCCCATAGCATTAGTGTGACATAAAATCCAACAAACCAACCAGCCATATATTTATCGTCAAATGAAAGCATTTCATTTTGTGACAGATTTGTGTCGCATACTTTCCCTTCCTTCGCTACATTTACCTCCGTAGAAGATCAAATTTGTGATGGCATGTCTCCGTCGCCAATTGTGCATAGCGCAGCATTAGTACGACGTAAAACCCAAACAACCAGTTATGAATTTTTAATTAGAAATTTAATGAAAAATTCTAATGCGTTTTAAAAATAAATATTTTATTCCACCATATCATTGCTCCCACAAAATGCTTAAAATGCAAATTATATTTATTAGAATACTATGCACCCATAAATAAATTCAGGGTAATGGCGTACACAATTTGGCAATATTTCAGTTTTTGTGTGACCAGCATTGCACTTGCTCTTTCACGCATTCAAATTAACTGAAATATGCAGTAAAGCAAACGATAAAAAAATATTTTGACATCGGAAAGAATAGCCTAGGTTGAGTTGGTTTTAAAAAGCTCCCCCTAGAAGTTACCCACAACTCCCTTCTCGAACTCTATAAATAAGACCAACATTTCACTTCCTTCACCTTTGGTGTAAGCAGCAAGTTGTTTCTTCTTGTGTGTATTTGGAACGTTTAAATTTTCTTTGCATTTTAAACAGCAAAAATGGTTGACCAAGCTACTCTTGATAAATTGGAAGCTGGATTCCAGAAGCTGCAAGCAGCCTCCGACTGCAAATCCTTGTTGAAAAAATATTTGACAAGAGAAGTTCTTGATGCTTGCAAAACTAAAAAGACCCAGTTGGGAGCTACGCTCTTGGACTGTATTCAGTCAGGTAAGTGAACCATATTAGTGAAATATTTTAATTGTTTTTAGTGAACGATTTTTTTTTTTTTTTTTTTTTTTTTTTTGTTGATTTAAACCTTTTTTTAAAATTGAGATGCGAGAGATGAAAGAACTTAAAAAAAAAAAAAAAAAAAAAAAATGAATGAATTCGTTTAGCGAGTTCATTCATTGTGCAGTTAGTTAAGTTTGTTTATAGTAATAAAGTGTCAGATTAAAACTTATCCTATAAAATACAAAACTAAGCTTAAAAAAATCTATTTTATTTTTTTAAATCTGAAATACTCTCGGCTACTAATGCTTATAATTAACGATATTATATTGGAGATGTATTGAGCTTTAATAGTAAATGTTAAAGATTTTGCGAATGTATTGATTGTGAAATAAAGTAAATTTATAGTTTTGCTTTTGAGAGAACTTTAAGATTGTGTTTTCAAACTTATCTTCTAGTGAAATAATTTTTAAGTTTTAAAATAAAATTTCTATTTTTGTGCATAATATTTAATTAAAAAATATATGCAGTTTACTTGATAATTTGTTTTTAATTTTCGTTTTATTAAACCTTTTTCGATTAATGTAATCTTTTTTCCTCTATTTTTAATTATAAATGAAAATTTTGTATTCTTATTTGGTATCTCTAATTACTTCATGAAATGTTTCCATTTGAAAGCAAATTAAATTTATTTTAAAAAAAATTAACTGATTTTCCACCAAGGACTACTACTTAGTGTATTAATGCATGCTTAGTGTATTACTACTTAGTGTATTAATGCATTTTGTTTAAAATATAACTGGAGTTTTGTAAATAGGTGTGTGTGTGTATACACATACACACGGTACTTCTCAATTATATTGATGAACATAATTGATAGTTTTTTAGCTGAAAGTTTTTGAAATTTATAATTAACATATTCACGGGAGTTGGAATTAAAAAAAAATGTCCTGTTATATATTTCAAACTGCTTCCTTGGGTGGGAGTTATAATTTCTACAAAGCTTACGTTTTAACCTTCTGAATGTCTATTAAATGTAAGATGCTTTTTAATTTTAAATCATAAATTTTGATAATTTCTTATTACACAATTATGCATTTTAAAGTTTATTATAAACATAATCTGAAGGAATATTCCCGCACACGTTCAGACACTCTTCATTAGCAGTAAATACTTAGTTTTCAGTTTTAACGTACGATAAATCAGTTGTTACGTGATTTTCAAAGTTTATAAATCCACTATCTTGAACGACATTTGAGTTCATTTTATTATGATAGATCCGCTATCAATGTTGCTTGAAAGATTTCAGATCGGATTAATAAATTGACCCTAAATTTTGAGATTTGTAAATATTGTCTTACGTTTATAATTTGCCATAAGGTTATTTACGTGATATATAAAACGTTAGCAATAATTCATCATCGCAATATACACACGGAAAAAGGCATCACTGCAATGAAAAAACTAAAAAGTTGTTTAATTCTACAGCACAATTAAACTATTCTTGGTAATAAAAAAGTAACTTTTTTTAAGAGTTTATATATGCATACAGAAGAAAGCAAATATTAAGTATTGGATTCGTGAAAATTTTCGAACTCCAGTTTTCGATGGATTTACACGTTTTGAGATGTCCTGAACACGATTTGACTGTTTTTAGAAAATGTCTGTCTGGTGTGTGTGTATCACAAATTTTGTGGACGCTGTATCTCACGAACAAATGAACGAAATTTAACCAAACTTGGTATTTAGTTGGACCCTGACATAAACTGGTGCTGATTAGATTTAGGGATCATTCGATCAACAGGTGGGGTTGTGATCGCATTTTTTCTAAATTTTTAACATGGCAGTATAGGACAAAATTTCGTATAAATGTACATAATGAGAATTATTCTTAACCTGTGATTGCAAAATTAATATGAATTATTGATAATAGTAGTTAACTAGGAAAAACATTTTGTGCATGTGGGGAGGCATCACTTCCCCCCCCCCTCCCTGAGGGAGTAAGTTTTCAATATGGGTATCTTTTCGAAAGATCTCGTCAATACCTTTAAAACGAATGGTTGAACTATAGATCAGTGATAATTTAAAACAAATTTATCAATTTTTTACTTCTATATATATATATAATAAAGTATTGGACTCGTGAAAATTTTCGACTTCCGTTTTTTGATGGATTTACACGTTTTGGGATGTCTTGAACACGAATTGATAGTTTTTAGAAAATATGTGTGTATCACGATTTTTGTGGACACTGTATCTCGCGAACCAATGAATGAAATTTACCTAAAATTGGTATTTAGTTGCATCCTGACAAACTGGTGCTGATTAGATTTGGGGATCAATCGCTCAACAGGTGGCGCTGTGATCGCATTTTTTGTAAACTTTTAGCATGGCAGTAAAGACACAATTTCTTATAAATGTACATAATGAGTTATTCTTAACCTGCGATTGTAAAATTAATATGAATTATTGATAATAGTAGTAGTAAACTAGGGGGAAAAAATTGTGCATGTGGGGGCATCGGTTCCCTCCTGATGAGGGGGGGGGGGGGAGTTTCAAGATGGGTATCTTTCGAAAGGTCTCGTCAATACATTTAAAACGAATGGCTGAACTATAAATCTGTGATAATTTAAAACAAAGTTAACGATTTTTTTTTTTTACTTTTAACGAAAACTCTTAGAAAGGGGGGGGGGAGTAATATGTTTTTTTTTTTTATATTGTTACTGAGTGAATTTGTATAAGAAAATATAGAAGAAAGTCTTGTGGTGGCCACAACATACTAATTTTACTTTTAACGAAAAAAAAAACTTATCAGAAGAAGTGTTTTTTTTTTTTTTTTTTTTTTTCAAATTGCAAAAAAAACTTTCTTTCGGTATTTAGTGATATAATTCTGTCTGATAAAAATCGTCTGCATTTATAATAAAAAATAATTTGATAATTTAATAAACAATTTGTATTGAATAAATATTGTGTAAAAGTATTGAAGAAAGTCAGATCATTGTTTTGTATTGCAATAAGTCCGAATTTTTTAATTAAAATTAGAATCGTTGAAAAGGTTGAGTTTTTAAAGTTTGTCCTGTATTGTTTTTGAAGAATGCTCTTAGCCATTACAGAAAAATTAGTTTTACGTTGGTTTTAGTATTACATAAATTTCTAGTGTTTTTATTTTTAACTTATTTTTGAGGAAGTCTGAAAACTCCTCCGTTCTTTTGACACTATTGCAAAATCAATGCTCTGCAGTCTAAATCTTATTTATTTAAACTAATTTATGATATTAAATTTAGTTTTTAACGTAAATATTTCATAATTACTTTCTTCTATATTCAGTAGAAGAAAGTATTGGATTCGTAAAAATTTTCGACGGATTTATGTTTTGAAAGGTCTAGAACACCACTTGACACATTTTTAGGAAATGTGTGTGTGAGACAATTTTGTGGCAACTATCTCAGGAATTACTGCAGAGAATTTCATAAAATTTGATACGTAGTTGCACCTTGACATAAATTAGTGCCTATCAACTTTTAGTGAAGATCGTCCAACAGGTGGCATTCCCATCCCGCTTTTTCTAAACTTTTAACATGGTGGTATAGGACAAAATTTCTTTTTTTCCTTTATAGAAGACGACTTTCTTTGGATATTTAATGTTATATTACTTCAAAATAGTCTGCATTCATCATGGAAGATAATTTGAATGATTTTTTTTTTTTTAGTTATTTTTACTGGGTGAATTTCGATAGGAAAATATAGTAGTCATGTGGCCGCACCATACTAGTTTTTATTCTTAATTTTATTTTAAAACTTTAAGTAAAAATTTATTTTAGCATTTTTGAACATCGCTCTATCATTTATAGCACTGTTAAAAAATTTGTCAAAGTTTAATTTTAGTTCAAATATTTGGGTTTTTTTTTTCTTCTAATTTTCATTGAGCAGTATTGTTCCTAAGAAAAACTAAACCTTATTTGAAGAAATTGTGCATTTCAAATAAATATATGATCACAAATGAAGTGTAATACGAAAATTGGCTCAATAAAAAAATATCTAAAACATTTGAATTCTAGTGATTATTATTAAATATTCAGAGAGCATACCTGGCAAGTTTTACAATTTCTAAATGCAATGAATGTGTCTAAGTATATAACTTGAAAATGGGTTTGTTTTTATTTAGATAATGTGCATAACTTTTTTTTTTTTTTTTTTAACTCTGCGTCTTTTAAACTATTTCATATAAACGAACATGTTGTTTTGATGAGTGCATTGTCATTTTTAAAGGCTCACAAAAACTGATTTTTCCCCCTAAAAAAATTGCTTGAATAATCGAAACATAGAAAAACTAATATGTAGTGGCCACCACAAGACTTTCTTCTATATTTTCCTATACAAATTCACTCAGTAACAATATTTAAAAAAAATCGATAACTTTGTTTTTAAATTATCACATTTATAGTTCAACCATTCGTTTTAAAGGTATTGACGAGACCTTTCGAAAGATACCCATCTTCAAAATTTACCCCCCCCCCCAGGGGGGAAGCGTGCCTCCTCATGCACATTTTTTTTTCTAATTAACTACTACTATTATCAATAATTTATATTAATTTTACAATCACAGATTAAGAATAACTCTCATTATGTACATTTATACGAAATTTTTTTCTACACTGCCATGTTAAAAATTTAGAAAATACGATCACAGCGCCACCTATTGAGCGATTGATCCTCAAATCGAATCAGCGTCAGTTTATGTCAGGGGCCAACTAAATACAAAGTTTGGTTAAATTTCGTAAAAAAAAAAAATTTTTTTTTTTTTTCGTTAAAAGTAAAAAAAAAAAAAAAAAAAAAAAAAAAAAAAATCGATAACTTTGTTTTAAATTATCAGATTTATAGTTCAACCATTCGTTTTAAAGGTACTGACGAGACCTTTCGAAAGATGCCCATCTTGAAAATTTACTCCCCTCCAAGGGGGGGGACATCCCCGGGTGGCAAGGCCTCCTACACATACAAAAAAAATTTCCCATGTTGACTAACCCTTATAAATAATTCTTGTAAATTTCATAATGATTACTAAAAATTCTCTTCATGCACACTTATACAAAATTTTGTCCTATATCACCATGTTAAAAATTTAGAAAAAGCGGGATGGTGACGCAACCTGTAAAACAATTTTTACCAAAAGTTGATAGGCACTAATTTATGTCAAGGTACAACTACATACCAATTTGTATGAAATTATGTGCAGTAGTTCCTGAGATACAGTTGCCACAAAATTTTGTCACACACATACACACTGACAGACATTGTCTAAAAATGGTTAAATTGTGTTCTACAGCCCTCAAAACGTGTAAATCCATCAAAAACCCATGGTCTAAAATTTTTACGAATCCAATACTTTCTTCTATTGAATATAGAAGAAAGTAATAATTGTATTTATTTCGATGTGCATATAATAATTTAAAAGAAAAACGAAGATTCTTGTTAGAATCAATCTGTCATGTTATTGTGTTCACTTAAAACAACGAAATGTAAAGCTAATTTTATAAATCCTTCACTAAATATAATTTTCCTATAATTTTTATCGAACATATTTTATGTTTTCCGTAATTTTTAATTGAAAGAATACTAGCTAGCAAATAAAATGTCGGTGTATGGCTGCTCTTCAGTTTAATCAAATGCTTCTGTTAATTCTAATTTTCAATCAAGTTCAGAAGTTTTTAGACTAGATTACTAATCGGTACTTAAAGCAAGTTTGATACACAAAACAAATAACACACTTTAAACAAATTTGATATTGGATCTTGACTAAAACTGATGCTGACTAGCTTTAAAGATATCGCCGAACCATAAATACATTAACCATCTGACCGCCGCCGCTGACGGATATATCCAGTCACTGAGCTGTTAATTTTACAAAAATACATTTGTACTTTATGTATTAGGTCTTTCAAGTTTGAAGGTCTTAAATAGTAGTCATAAGGATTATAATCATTAGCACACTTACATTTTTAATCTCAAATTGAACTAAGCACTGTTTTAGATTCTTTTTTAATAAGTGTGCAGTGAAAACATTGCAATCTTGCCCTTTCTAAAGGCAGTCGGATGATTAAACTTGGCATGAAAGAAGGATATGTAATACTATGCGGATTAAATTTAGTGCATACCAGCCGTTAGGTGGCGCTGCTATTTTCTGAAATATTTTACATAGCAATATTTTTCAGCATTTGATGGTTAAAATTACACCAAAATATACATATATAAATGTTAAATGTGAGAAGCTAAATTGATTCAATTTTTGTGCATATTAACTGGTAGGTGGATCATTTATGTAAAATGATATAACATACTAATTAGATCTCTGGTTATACATTTCACAACTGTTTACTTACGTTATTGAATTTATTCTCTAACTCGTATGAATACGACAAAGAACCTCCACAGAAAATTCCTCCCCCCCACCCAAAAAAAAAAAAAAAAAACTCTCATACAACCCAGTCTTTTGTATAGACACTGTCGAACTTTAACCCGTACATCTCATCAAACTAGAGCCGGTTTGTGTATTGCACCCTGCGCATCCCAGTTTTTGACCGGCAGTAAGTTAAGATTTATTCATATTAGAAGGTAATTTTATATTTAAAATTACGCTAAAAATAACTTGAAATATTACAAAAGTTTTATGATTTTTAAATTGTTTCACAAACATATTTAAAGCGCATTTTTACTATACTGATAAAAATTATTTTATCGTGAGAGTAATTTGGTGTAATTACAATTCGCAGAATGCAGAATCAGATGTCACAAATGAATAAAAAGTTTAATTTCTGATTTGTCTTTATAGTCTTGTTAATGACAGTATCGTTTTTTCAGGTGTTGAGAACTTGGACAGTGGCGTCGGTATCTATGCCCCTGATGCTGAGTCATATACTCTCTTCTCCCCAATCTTTAACCCAATTATTGAGGATTACCATGAGGGTTTCAAGCCAACTGACAAACATCCTCCCACCGACTTTGGTGACATTAATACTCTCGTCAACGTAGATCCAACTGGAAAATTTGTAGTCTCCACCCGTGTCCGATGTGGCCGAAGCTTGCAGGGCTATGCCTTTAACCCTTGCCTCACTGAAGCTGTGAGTACCTTGTTGATCCTTCTTTTCATGTAACAATAGAACTTATCTACATATTTAATAAACTGTAGAAAATGAACCTCTAGTAAAATAATTTGAAATCTGTAATATAAACATCTTTAATTTGTTTCAGAAACTTTTTTTAATTAAAAAAAAAAAAAAAGGCTTTGAATGCATTTAAATATAAACATTTTTCTGTATAACTTCGTATTTTTGTGTAATTTCCTGCAATAGTTAGGCTGTTAAGTAACTTATTTGTTTATACCACCAGTTATTTTACTGGTATTTTGAAACTTTTTTTATATATAACTTGTGTAACGAAAAATATATTTTAAGGATGAAGTGTTTAGAAAGTTGTTGCTTGGATCTAACGAAAAATTACAGTATTTTATTTTTAGCCATTTGTATTCATTACTCATGAAGATAACGGTTAGGTGAATCTCGGTCCTTATGTAAATCATGTATTATTGCTCCTTTATTATGTTAAAATTACATTGTCATGGTAAATTTTAATTTAATTGCTGTATAACTTACGTAAGAATTTTTAAATAGAGATTAAATTCTACGAAAATAAAGTCTAGGAAGGATTGGGAAATTATCAACGTTAAAAGTAAATTCATAGACCAACGAACATTTTACAATGAATTTCGGGAAGTATTAAATCGTTGATCTTCCAGTGATCCCTATTCATAAGTTTTATGCATAAAACAAAAATATTGATCTCTAAACTATCTTCAGTTTCTAACTCCACAATGTAGAAAAAACAAATTTGCCAAATCTGAGCAGACTAGCTTCGATAGGTTAAAAGCTGCATATTGGAAATTCTTGTCTACAAATCGTAAAATGTAGGAAAGAGAGGAGAGGCACAATAGGAAAATTTTCACTTTTATAATTTTATTTCAAAGGAAAATTTGAATAAAGAATAATATTTTGGCAACTTTTAGCTTTCATAGTAATTTTTTCATAATTTATCCTTTATTTTATTCTTAAATTTTTTTTTAAATATACTTAAGCTGTCCCATTGTATCTCGGAAGAAAGCACAATCGGATAAGGAATGGAGAAAAGTGGGAAACGAGTAAGACACATACTAAATCATGTATGCTACATTATGACAACACATTATCTATATAAAGAGAAGTGTCTGTCTGCGCTCTGGTACTCACACTACTGATCGCAGAGCTTCCAAATTTGGCATATAGGTACCTGGGACCCTGCACGTGTGCACCTCATCGAGAATTTTTCTAATTTGAATTTTTTAAATTAATGTTTTTTCAGATTTTAAATATTGGCTTTGTTTAATTTTTCCTAGATTTATTTTGCTTCAATCGTCTGCGTATCTTAGCAACGGCTATTACGCAACTTATTTTTATTTAATGCATTCATTTGAAGGCGAATATTTTTTTTTTTTTTAATTTATTTATTGAAAATAAAATCGTAATGCAGTAGAAAAAATTAAGTATAATTAGTTTTAAATTTTAAAACGTATTTATAACAGTTATGCTTAATTTTTTATAGTAGAGTAACTTCTTATTTTTTATTTTTAATTCGTTTAATAGAAAAAACTATTAATTTTTTTTATTGACGGTATTTATCGGGAAAAATGGTAGTATATACAAAATAAAAAGGATTAAATTTATTAAAATTTATTTGTTTATATATATTTATTAATCTACTTTTTATTTTATTACATTGGTCGGAATCAAATCGTAATATAGTGTAAATAGCATGGGCTATAAAATACATGGTTCAAAACTAAAATATTTAATAGATGCTGAGATAGTCATCATTAAAATCGTAGTTCTTAAATAGTAGCAGATCCCCCCCCCCCCGTCTGTCGTCGATAAATACCCAGACTGAAGTGCCCGGGAAAGATCTTTCTGCAGGCATGTTAAACCTAGACCTGATGCAGTGCGGGCGGGAAAAGAGATGCCGTAGACAGCGGGTATTCGAAGCGAGGTGTGGAGCAATTTCAGTTACTTTTTTAAGTTTTTGGCTATAATGTAGTGTAAAAAATAAATATTAATTCAATTCTTTCGAAAATTCATTTAAATATAGTGACCAGCGAAGCGGGCGTAGCCTGCTAGTTGGAAATATAATGAACACGGAAGATGTGAAGTTTTTAAGTGGCAGTACAAATGTTTAATGAAGCACATTTAAGAGTGACTCTTTGCAAAATGCTTGATAAATTCAAAATAAACTTAAGAGATAGCAAATGCTTTTAAAAGTTCATTTTATTATGGGATAAAATCGGAAGTATACAGAAAATAATTGTATCATTCTTTTTGTCCCCCCAGAGGATTTTGGTAATTTTATTTCAACGATTGTGACAGCTGAATGTTTTCTCATCATCGAAAATGAAATTGTATCCATGAAAGTCTTTTCATATACTTCACAAGATAACAAGTTATTAACATTAATAATTTAACTGTAATATAAAAGTAGTTAAAATGCGTTTTTTAAATGTCATCTAAATGACATATGAAATATTTTATTTGTACAATCGCAAAAATCCAGTTTACAAGAAATTAAATTTTAAATCTTGATATTCTAAAATATATCTAGTTACAATAGAACAGTTTTCCACTGTACCCCTTTCACCATGCTTCAATGTATCCCAAGAAGTATTTTTACTTTCTCTTACCCATAAGGTAGAGAAAGTATTGTTTTGGGGTCAAATTTTCGAACGCGAGATTTTGTTATTTACACGTTTTGAGGTCCCCTGAATACGAAAATCATGTTTTTAGCAAATGGTCGGTGTGTGTGTCTGTGTGTCTGTCTGTTATCAGCATATCTCAAAAACAAATTGTGGCAGAAAGTTCAAACTTGGTATTCTAAATGTGTATCATATAGGGATGCTACAGTAAGCTTTTCGTTAAGATCAAGCAAATGGTTCGTGTACAGGGACAATCAAGAGAATTCTAATACATTGCATCTATGGGGAAATTGCAGGAAAATAAAGTTTAACATCTATAGACTGCACTAAACCAAATGAAACAAACATGTATTTTTTGTAACAGACAGTTAACTGGGAAAAAAAAAATTGTGTATGTAGGAGCCTCGCCTCCCCCCCCCCCTGGGGGGGGGTAAATTTTCATGATGGGTATCTTTCAAAAGAGCTCGCCAATACCTTTAAAACGAATGGTTGAACCATCGATCTGCGATAATTTAAAACAAAGTTATCGATTTTTTTTACTTTTAGCGAAAAAAAAAACTTCGAAAAAAAAATCTCTTTTTTTTTTTTTTTTTTTTTAATATTGAGAATAAAATGGACTTTTTTGGATATTTGGTGTTATACTACTCTAATATGGAAATCGTCTGCCTTATAAAAGATAATTTTTTTTAAATTTTAATAAATTACTTTTTAAAAAGAGAAATATTTTTTAATAACCGAATTAAATTCTATATAAATGTAGGTGCATTAATAAAACGGGGGGTTGAATAGGGCGGTAGCCCCCTCACACAGAACTAATTATCATATAAAACTCTTCAGAAGCCTAATATGTATTGTTTAACATAGGTTTATATAACAGTACTCGTTATCTTACCTATTAATCTGCAACCTGTGTTTATAGTATTAAATTTCAGGGTAACAAAGTCGTGTGAGTGACACACCAGATTATTAAATAAAGTCAAAGTTGCACAGAATTTATTAATGGGGAAAGAATATCACATGCATGTAATTTTGACAGTCTAAGCTTTAAATTAACGCAATGATTTATTTCTGAAAAACTTATTGTTCAAATCAAAAAAAAAAAAATAAATAAATAAATCAAAAAAAAAAAAAAAAATAAAAAAAATCTAAAACTTGCCCAATTTTTCAAACAGTGATAATTAATAAAAGCAAAAATTATAAGATATATAAAAAAAGTTTTTTTTAAACCATGTTTTGAATTTTCTGATGAATCGGATGTGCATAAAATTTTTAAAGTGAAAATGACGTCAATTTTTGTGAGATGCATAATTTAACTTTTTATAATTTTTTAACGTTCACGTTTAATTAAATGTGTTCATTTTTATATCGAAAGAAAATACTCTTAATTTTTTTTTTTTCAACAATTAAATTATAGCTAATATTTTAATTATAAGAAAGCTAATCAAAAATTCGAAAATTGGACTTTGAAGTATTGTTGTCACCGGGTTCTGTGAGCTACTGTGAAAGTTTCAAATGTCTAGCTAGTAGGGAAGGTAAAATTCGATTGCAAGATTTGTACTGTACAAACAAACAAGAATAGAAGTTAATAAAAACATGGTAAAATAGCTGCAATTTCTTTACAAGATAAAATATAACAGTGATTAGTTTCCAGTGTTGCCATACAGGTTTTAAAGTTATAGCATAATCTTCTAATTACTGAGTATTGATATATCACAGGGAAAATACCTATTGTCCCACTGTGCCCCATGTCTCACTGGTATGTCCCCTTTCCCCTACCTCGATTACTAGACTGAATAAGTTTCTAACTGTTTTTATTAATAGATTTGTGACCAACATAATAGTAAGGTTGAAAAGTTGACACAAGTCTTTAATAAAATCAAATATTTTAGCCTTTCTTCACCTGGATGAAATTAAGTTGCAATAGTTTTGTTATTCTCTAAAGCTGGTAGTATTGGAGAAGAGGGGTAATTGGCGTTCAGCATTTTAACTCTTCCATAAAAAAGTATTTCAGATTATTCTGTGCAATCTGATAATTATTTAATGTACATTTTGAAAGGTTTATACTACTTAAATATACTTTTGGCTACAATTATGCTTCTTTAAAATATTTAGATATTTAATAAAAGTATATAAAATTAGCGCTTTAATAGAAAGGAGTATTTAAATTTTCTTTTTTTTTTTACTTTCGCAAATTTATTTTAATAGTCTGCGTTCCTTAGTAACGACTAACAATTATTAAATTTTTTCAAAGGGGAATCGTTTAATTTACTGCGTTTATCGTAATCAAATGGAATGTAATAAAAGATTATTAAATTTTAGATTTAATTCATACTAGCTGGAACCCGTCAAATTCGACGGTTACTTTATTGACCGTAATGTTTCAAAAATGGTCACATTATTTAAATGTATTTAAAGTTAAAACTTCTAATATAAGTTACGATATTTCACTTATTGGAAAAATGCTTATAAATAGAAATACTATATATGACATCACTTTATACTCTACAACGTACTGTCAGTGTGACGTCTGACTCCAAATAAACAGTTGCTATCTTTTATTTTCTATTTTGTTTAAGACTGCATTAGAGATGCAACGAACAATGGTTTGGCCGAATAACCGAATACCAATTAATCGGCCAAATTACAGCCGAATATTCGGCCTATTCGGCCGCCGAATAATGAACTCATTTTTGTCTAAAAACATAGTATAGTATGCACTATATGCACAATTCTTGTACATTTCATAACTAAAATGTATTATTTTCTTTTTTAAAGTTACTTTTATAAAAATTTTTAATTTTTAAAGCCATTATTTGATTCTGAAAAAAATATTCGGCTATGTTCGGCTTAAAAGTTGCCTCAATAATAATAATTCTTTGCAAGTTTCTTATGAGGTATTGTCTAGTCATATTTTAATAGATACTAGTGAGCTTCGCCCACTAGCGGGTCACTATTTTTAAATGAATCGCTATAATGAATGAATTCTCAAAATTCCATATTCTAGCTCATAGAAAAAAAAAAATTTGATCAAGTAAAAACTTACACCGGGTTCCCATTGCCGTTGGCAGCATAGACCCATGCACACTGCGTGTGCACAGATTAAGGGATACACATATTTATTCCCCACCTTTCCTGCCCCTCCTAATTAACCTACATATACCAATTTCTGAACAGTCTAACTCAATTTCTATTTTTTGGTACCCCTAGTCCCTCTTTCCGCTCCCCTTAATGTTAATAATGTAGCACTTTCGAAAATATCCTCCTTCAATTGTAGGCCCCAAAACCTATATATACCAGTTTTGAGTGGTCTAACTCAATTTCTATGTTTTTGCCCCCCCCCCCTTTCGACTCTTAGGCCCCCCAAAACCTATACATATTTATTTTGAACGGTCTAATTCAATTTCTAATTTTTTGCCCTTCCTGCCCCTCCCCCTAATAATTTTACATTTTCTAAAATATCTTTATTCGACTCATAGGCCACCGAAACATATAAATACCAATTTAGAATGGTTTAGCTCAATTTCTAATTTTTTGTCCCCCCCTCCCCTAATAATTTTACACTTTCGAAAATATCCTCATTCGACTTTTAGGCTCCCAAAACCTATGTATACCAATTTTGAACGGCATAACTCAATTTCTAATTTTTTGTCCCCCTCCCCCAATAATTAAAAATATCACTGGAAGGATTTTTTTTAATTATTATTAAATAACGAAGGATAAATATTAAATTTTTTCATTATGCTTTGAAAAAAAATCAGAATTTGCTTGTATGGATCAGTTGGGACAATTTTGAATAGATTCATTTTTAATTTAACAGATTATGTTAGCTTACTACAGATATGTTTTGCACTTATTAATATAGCATAAAAGTTTTTACATGATTCTTACATTAAAATGGTATGATAAAATTCATTCAAGGTATGAAAGTTTTTTTTTTTTTTTTTTTTTTTTTGGGGGGGGGGAGGGAGGGGATATTAGTTAATTTCAAATAAAATTTCCACAATACATGACAAATATAAATTCTAAAATTAAAAAATTTTATTGTGTAATATGTTTTTATTTATATTGTGTAAATATAAATAAAAACATTTCGTAAAGAATTATTCGGCTTGGGCCGAATAATGGACTTGATATTCGGCCGAAGCCGAATATTCGGCTGACAGGCCGAATAGGCCGAACATTCGGCTTCGGCCGAATAATCGTTGCATCTCTAGACTGCATGTTAGCTGACTCACCCGGCGTTGCCCGGGCCCATGATAATAACCTTAAATGAAACTTAAAATTGTATGATTTTATCTTTAACTCTATTTTGTTTGGATTTCTATTTTTGAATAAAAGCAACACGAAAAAAATAATCAGTTGTCACAAAATTACCTTGAACCGAACGAAACTCTGCCTTGTGACCCCGGTGTCTGCGGCAGCACATACACGGACTGCTAATAACATGAAAAAGTTCCCCAAAATTAACCTGGAATCGACGAATCCGAACGGCGTTGCTCGGGCCCATAATAACCTTAAATTTGTATGATTTTATATCTTTAACTCGATTTTGTTTGAATTTCTATTTTTAAATGAAAGCTTCGCTAAAAGATAATCTGTAACAAAAAAATTACCTCAAACCGAACGGAAGTCGGGCTTGTGACCCCGGTGCCTGTGGAAGCGTATATGCGGGCCGCTAATAACATGAAAAAATTCTCAAAAATTAACCTTGAACTAAACGAACTTCTGACTCGTGTTTCCGCTGCATGTGGCTGCAGCACCGTATAGCAGGCATGCTACGCACGTACTGCAAAATCCACTTTCCTCCACCAGGAGGCGCAGTATGTTGTACACGAACATCACCAATCGCCTTGAATTTCCAAGAACTTTCAAATAAGGTGTCACATGGTGGTGTTAACTGCAAAATCCTTTAGTTGCACTTTCCACCGCCAGGGGGTGCAGTGTGTTCTGTACGAACATCACCAACGGTCAGGAAATACAAAGACGTTTAAAATAAGGAGTAACATGATAGGGTCTACTACAAAATCACCTACTTCCATTTTTCACCACCAGGGGGCGCACAGTATTGTATACAAACATCCCCCAATCGACATGAAAATTCAAGACCTTTAAAATGAGGTGCTACATGTGTCTAGAACGGATTTCCCTCTCAAATTAATTTCCCCCCTTTCCCCTCCCCCAAATCTATTTTGCCCCCTTTAAAATCGAAAATTCCAAATTCGCAGAAAGTGATTTTTTAGTATTAGAGTCTAGTCCCCCATGTTAAATTTCTTCATCGTGAAGTAAATTGGAGCTGAGTTAAGCTCGTAAACTTGTTTTTAACCCATGCCTCCCCAGGAGGGGGGGGGGCGTTCGACCTTTTTTTTTTTTATTATTTTTCTCTTTTCATAACACATCTACAGACTTTTTAGACACCTCAACCAAATTTTTACACCTAGCCGTTCTCAATTTAGTGGAGACGGACAAAAACACATTTCAAATTAATATATAGATATTTGAATACATTTTGTATTTTTGAATACACTGCAAATACAGAGCTGCCAACCTAATCCGGCAATTTGTTTGTACCGCCCCTTTTTCTACACCAATGTATTTTTAAAGTATTTGTTTTCTTAATTCATCGTAAACATATTTGAAGAGAATTACTCTAAAAATTAAGTGGTGCAGAAAAAGGGGCGGTACTAACAATTTGCCGGATTAGGTTGGCAGCTCTGCAAATATTTTTATTGCATTTATCGGAATCGAATGATAATACAGTAGAAAGGATTAAATTCTCGAGGCGTCAATCTTAACAAATTTCGGTTGTGATTTTCTATTATCAGAAAAAATAATTACTGCAATTCATCAATTTAAAAAAAGTGTTCTGAACCCCCCTTAAGCGCTAAGCCCATCTTTTTCTGTCATGCATAGTCAAAATAAAGGCTTGTTGTGGTTAAATTTTGAAATATATGTCGCTATTTTCAAGAAAATGCCATTAATAAATGTGTAGTGTACAGTATTAAATTCTCATTTATACTGTGCTTAGTATTAACTTTATGAATCATTAAACAAATATACCGAAAAACGGGTAACGCTAAAAGGGTTAAGTAACTAAACAGCATACAAAAATAGCAAAGTAAATATTTGTTATAAATCAGTTTACAGCAAATTAAATGAATCCTTTTTACAGAACTACAAAGAAATGGAAGACAAAGTTTCTGCCGTCTTTGGCACTTTTGAAGGTGAGCTTAAAGGAAAGTACTATCCGTTGACCGGTATGGACAAAGCCACACAGCAACAGCTCATCGATGACCATTTCTTGTTCAAGGAAGGTGACAGGTAAATTGCTTTTCGAATTGTTAGATATTTCATCAATTCAGAGATCTGTAAAATTAAAAATCATGCTAAAAATATAAATTGTTTGAAATAAAACAGTATGTGTTATCTGACGATTATATCTTCGGAGACATTTTGACTGGTGTAACTGTTAATAATTATAAGATATTAAAAAAAAAAAAAAAAAAAAAAAAAAAAAAAAAATCACCATGTTTTTAAATTTTCTATTGAATTTTAGCTATAGAACTATGTTAGCTGTTTATCAATGTGTATAAAATTTTTAAGTGATAATGACGTCAATTTTTGTGAGATGCATAATTTGACTTATAATGTTCACGTTTAATTAAATGTTTTTTTTTTTTTTTTTTTTTTTTTAATGTCGAAAGAAAATAACTCAAATTTTTTTTGGCAATAATAAAATTATAGATAATATTTAAATGGCTAGTTTTAAAGCTATGAGATTATTTTCATATTTTAATTAAAAGAAAACTAATCAAATTCGAAAATCAGGCTTCTAGGTATTGCGTTGTCAGTGTTCCGAGCTATTCTAAAAGTTTCGAATGTCTAGCTAGTCGGGAAGTTGATTGCAAGATTTGTACTGGACAAACAAAGAGTTAATAAAAACATGGTAGAATAAACTTGGACCGTTCATGTCAAGCATGTCTTTAAGGTATTTCACCTAAACAGGAAACAGGGTAAAGATTAGGTTTCACCTAAAGTTTTTTTTTTTTTTTTTTTTTTTTAACGACTAGAATCCTTAAATTTTTAAAATAGCGTATTTTGAAAAGAAACTAATCCTGTACACGGTTTAAAAAGAAAAAAAACTAAATTTGCTGAAATGTTTTTCCAGAGTCTATGTAAATTTATAATTCTTAGTTAAAAATAAATAAGATTCTCAAACTTTATTCTATATTTTTATTGTTTAATTTCCCAATAAAAATTAAAAATGAATGTTTTCTGCTTTAGAAATAGTATTCTAAGTCTCAAATATTCTCGCCAATAATAAATAAAATCAATACTAGTCATTATAAAACTCCCGTATAATTTTTTTTAAATCTCATTTATTTTTCTCGGCAATTTTACATAACCCTTAAGATAAATAATTACCAGTAATTTTCTGTTGAAAATTTTAACAGCGTAGATATCTCTCAACATAATCAACCTTCTTGCTTTCATGCCACGAAGTTCATTTTAATAAAATCAAAATTGTTTATTGGATTATGACTTAAAGGTGCATTTTTGAGTTACTGTCATCAAAGTAATCTAAATAATTCATGAGTTAGAGCAAAAAAACTTCAAGAAATATTTCGAAGTAAAATATTTGCAAATTGGAGGCCAGGTGAAGAGCGGACACTGTGTAAAATGTCAATAGTTTTGTACTATATCGATAAATGGACTTGGTTGTTGGTATGAATTTTATTTTCATAATAACTCTAATTCTATAGTTCTAAACTCTTAGATCGCATTTATCAAATACTCCGTAGATTTTCAGTCTTTTTTCAGATAGTATTTGCAGAAGTTTGGCTTGTCATTTTCGAAAACTTACTTTTAACAACTGAATGTTGGCATAACGAAGTCTTTGTGATAAATCGATTTGTATAAATATAACATTAGAATGAAATTCTTTTTAAAGTATATAGGCAACAAATTATAGCTTTGTATGACACGAACTGGTGTCGGACTTTTGTTGATCTACACTTAGAAAAATTAGCTTTTACTTTTTATGTAGAGGAACAACTTCAATGCTCTTTTTAAAAAGTCATAACTAGGAACTTTTTTTAAATGCATATCGCAGATTTTCTTAAAATTACTGGCATAAGATTTGAATTGAGAAAAATATATACCCGAAATATTACGTTCTGAGCTATAAAGAAAAGCTATAAATTGCAATAAAAGTTTATGCTTGCAGTATCCCCGAATGAGCGCTCTGTTTGACGATTCTATTACTGCACTAAATGAACAGTTAAAAATAAA
This sequence comes from Salticus scenicus, assembly GCA_963930645.1. Classification (NCBI taxonomy): domain Eukaryota; kingdom Metazoa; phylum Arthropoda; class Arachnida; order Araneae; family Salticidae; genus Salticus; species Salticus scenicus. The sequence continues at coordinate 169,409,259 of OZ005660.1, read as the reverse complement.
TTTTTACAAATACAGCTGTAAAATAAAATATTGCAAATTTCTGAAGAATTTTTAAACTAATTTAGGATCACAAGTTTCCTGAATGTAATTTAAAAACATCGATTTGATCGATAATTATTACTTTAATTTCTGTATTAGCCAAATAAAATTTTGCTGACGGTTTTCTTATAAAATAACTAGAAATATTTAAAAGGGTAATTGACAAAGAAATTTTCGGTGCCCATGCAGAATGATCCATAAAACTAAGATTTCGCACTAGGATTCGTTAGCTCTTCATGCATCTGACACAAACTTCGTAATTTAAGATTGAACAAGAGAAATTTTGCGATTTGCAATATTTAACTTTCCAACTATACATACTCGTTGAATTGTTTTAACCTTCAGTGTTCTTTGCCTACGTTATCTCACAATGGCCCAGACAGAAAGGCAAGCAGGCAAATTTAATTCGTAATCACTTTAACATTGCAGGGGTCGATCCAATGCAAAATTTTTCCTTTTGCGGCCCCTTCACAAAATTTCACTTTGTAAAAAGGGACTTTCACAAAATTCAAATTTATAAAATGAGCTCCTTAAAGATTTTTTGTTTTATAAAAATTATCCTTTTTATAAAATGTTTAATGTTTTGTGTTACTTTTAATTAATGGCTTAATTTGGCTCCACAAAACTATTAACTTGATATTGAACATTATATACAATGATTGTAAAAATAGAAAATTTTACACATATTTTTTCACAAATATTGTTTTTTACAAAAAGGGACATAAAAATTAAAACCTGAATCGACCCTTGCATTGTTTAAAAGTGTTAAGAACGTTTAACACAAGCGGAAATGCGATTTTAGCAATTTCCAATTATGTAGCCATTAAAGTATCTGAATATTTTAGCATAGTGACCCCTAAACATACCATACTACAAACATTTTTTAGCATGTTAGCAAATGTCATATATATTTTTTTTAAACAGTAGAAAGTTAAGTGATATACACTGTAAAGGGGAAAAAAAAACGTAAGATTACTGGGTAAGCCCGGCAGCAGAGATTCCAGACAAAGCCCGTAAAAAGAAGCGCATAACCGTAAATTAAGTATATAATAACTTTAAATTACGTTACATGCATGTTAAATGCCTGTAAAAAAAACATTTTGCCTATAAAAGTTTTTTTTTTTTTTTTTTAACGGGATTTGTCTGGAATCTCTGCTGCCAGGCTTTCCCCGTAATCTTACGGGATTTTTTTTACAGTGCATAAAAATGCCTCTCGTAAAATGCAATGGATTGGCATGCTTTTGGGTGTCCCTGTACACAAACCATTTGTGCTATTAATGTAATTTTAAATACCATTCTATACTTAATTTAAAAAGCATAATTTTGAAGAAATTCCGAAAATACCCAAGGACGCTATAGAGGCAAGCAGACAGGAACAAGCATTGTTGAAGTGCTTAAAATTTGAATTCTAGTAACTTTCCTATATAGCCCTGAATGTAACTGAATATTTTCGTATGACCCTGTAAATCTTAACGCTAATTGTATTATAGAAATATTTTTTGTGAGTGTTCATATGAATAATATAAATTTCATTACAAGTTGTGCAAAGTTAAGGTTAAAGTATGCGTTTTGAGAGGTATTTCTAAACCAGTTATTTTAACCAGTGCTTTAAAATACTTTCAGGAGTCTCCGTACACAAATCAGTGGTGGTATTTACCCCTATTTTTATAGAAAAAATATCACGTAATAAATTTGAATAAGATATACCAGTTTCAAGAAATTCCATTCATATTTACGGGAATTGCATCGCGGACAGACAAACCGAAGTTGTAAAAACTTTCTAACTTTGTTAGAAAGTGTTAAAAATGAGGTTCGAATAAAAAATAATTTGAGAATAGAAAATAATTTGTTCGAATAAAGAATAATTTGAGTCACTCTTCAGACTGACTGGAAGGACTTGTTTGACAGTCATGTCGATTTTAAAACGTGCTGATGCTATAACTCTGAATTTACCAAGCATGAACATTAATCATTTCTTGAACTAACTTTCGTAAATTTATAAAAGGTAACAAGTTTTATACTTAAAATAGCAATACTTAATAGAATTTAATTACTGCTATGATTCTAGCCTTTTTGATCTAGTAGTTTTAATCTATCCTTAAATGCTGGAGGACTTCAAATAACTGTGCATCGCAAATAAAAGTACACCTAATTATAAAGCGTGAATTCTAATAAATTTTCTAAATATGAACTTATTTTTATTCTTTATTGTAGGTTCTTGCAAGCCGCTAACGCTTGCAGATACTGGCCCACTGGTCGTGGTATCTACCACAATGACAACAAGACTTTCTTGGTCTGGGTAAATGAAGAGGATCACTTACGTCTTATCTCAATGCAGAAGGGTGGCGACTTGAAAGCAATCTATGCACGCTTGGTGAACGTATGTATTAATGTTATCGATTGTAATTTATAGAAATTGTAATTTTTAGTCAATAACTGGATATATATTCAGCATCGGAGAGCAGATGTGTATGTACGTATGTACTACCCGATATCGGTGACCACTTGGTTTCCAGTTATTCCATGAAAATAGTTTAACAAAAACCTCAGTGGATGAGGCTATAAAGTTTTGACCCCTTCCCCCCCCTTCTCACTCTTAGGGGACATACTGCTACCTACAATTGGTTTTTAGGTATTTGTTTGTTATACCTAATAGTAAAAATCTTCTTTCTTGGAGATATGATATAAGAAACAAATGTTTAATTTCTGCCTGCCTCCCACCCTAGGTGTGGAGATGAAGGCGAATTTCTGCAATCTTTTTTAGGAGAGTTCTGTTCGTTAGTTTAAAATTGTTATTTTATGGAGTGAGAGGGTTGTTCGGGTTATGAAAGGTGTGTGGGGGAAGGGGGGGGGGGGGGTCCATGGGTGCCCTCTACGCATGTGCTGACTTAATGAGACAAACAAAAAATATGCCATATGTAAAAGGGCTGAAATTGTAGACCTATTTATTTCACAAATTTTCTTACGAATTTTGTCAGGGTGCTTTACGATATTAAAACTTTAAATCGATTAAAACTTTAATTTCGATATTAAATCTGAAAGTAAAATAAAAATGATTCTTTCATTTCATGAGATGACATCACCTGAGAAACTTGTTTATGCACGATCAGTATTTCATTAAATGTTTCTTGATCTTTAATTCTGAAATTGTAGACATTTTAAACAGCGTCATTTTATGTTCATAATTTAAGTTTTTTATTTAAAAAGAAGAGATATATAGCAGTTAAGATTCTTTGTATTTTTTAAATTTTCAGATTGAATTGGAACAAACTTTCTTAAAAAAAATCTTTAGTTTCAAGCATTATTCTCTGAATGAACGTGGGATATCCTTTTACAACACGGTGCTCTTTATGACTTTGAACTATTTACAGAAACTCGCGGTTTTTTTAGCTGGCTAAATGCCACTTGCCACAGACTTCTTCCCTTGTACCTTTTCTTTTTACTTTTGGAATCTATGCCACCACTGTTTGGATGCTTGGCACAAATTGTTGCAAAATGTTTTGAAGGGTAATTTAGAACATTGAATCTAAAAACGGAACAAGTGGTTGTTTCTATTTGTTTACATTCTTGTTTACACACATAAATTGCCTTTTTAAAACGACGGAATTGCAATATATAATGAAAAATATTTGTAAAAATGGAACCTTCGACAAATTTTGAAACTTAATCTTATAATGTATTTAATATTTTAGGTGCTTACCAGTAGTATTTTCTTATCTTATTTTACACCAGTAACTACGACAAGAAAATTTTCCGTTCCATCCAAACAAATTGACAAGACTTTAAGGTCCTAAAATATATCCATGTACATACTGCCTCTGAACTTTTCATCCATTTCACAAATGGTTGAATTTTCAGCAAATAAGATTATTGATAATTACGCGGAATAGTGAAGGCGAATATTAGCTTGTAAGTTAATACGTTAAATTTAAAGCATTGACTTTTTTTTTCAACGTTAGTATTTTAGAAACATTTCTTTAAAATAAAATGAAATATTATTTATAATAGTGTTGGTTGATGTTTTAAAGTGTGTAACTCTAAATCTGAAATATTTTCTTTTTTCAGGCTGTCAACCACATTGAGAAGAAACTTCCATTCTCCCGCGACGATCGTTTAGGATACTTGACTTTCTGCCCTACTAACTTGGGTACTACCATCCGTGCTTCTGTACATATTGCTCTTCCCAAGCTTGCTAAAGACAAGAAGGTTTTGGAAGACGTTGCTGCTAAATTCAATCTCCAAGTCAGAGGTAAATTACCATTAATATAGTCTATTCTACTCCTAAAAGATAAGTCTAATTCAGTCTTAATCCGTGCAGTATTTAATCAAACGTACTTCGGAAGAGCGTATATATGCGCCCTGGGCAGTTAACCCCAATAATATTAACTAATATTTCACTGCTGAAACTTATTTGCAACGCTATAACAACGATATGTGCTACCTGGGAACGCATCGGCTTCGTGAGACGGATATATACGCCTGGGACAGTTAAGGGGTTAATTTCCACGTCAGCTATGCCCAGGTAAATATCCGTGTACATACAAATGCGAAATAGGCTGGTCTTTAAACATGGCTAATCTTTTATCGCCCTATACTTCAGTAACAAATTTTTATCCATGTTTAATACCCCTGGTTAATCACAATGGGATCCATCTAGATCTATCCAAAAATGCCAGCGCTTGTATTAAAATCTCTAAAATTGCATCATACTTATTATTGTAGGTGAACTCAGAGTAAGCCTGGTTCTTGATAGTGTTTGGATCACTTAAGTTTCGCGCACTGATCTAGATTGGAAATTTCATTTATTTTCGAAACCTGAAGTCAGTTTACGTGTTAAGATGTGCTAACAAAAGTATGAGTTCAGGTTTTATAAGTAAAATACTATTTCTTTTTCTTCGAAGGTTTTGGAATAATCAATGTTATATTTTTTTCTATTTCACCTACTTATATTATTACATGTGTTTTTGAATTCCACAAGCACTTTTAATAAATTTTCCCCTTCCCCCATAGGCACCCGAGGTGAGCATACCGAGAGCGAAGGTGGCGTATACGACATTTCCAACAAGAGGCGTATGGGACTTACTGAGTACCAAGCCGTGAAAGAGATGCAGGATGGCATTTTGGAGATGATCAAGATGGAAGAGGCTGCAAAATAAATATTTTTAGACATTTCACATTCATAAAATTGATAGCAATACGAATTTCCGACATGGAGCTTGAACTGTTTCACTGAAGGTCATCTTGTTCGGGTTTTTTTTCTTTGTTTCCAAACATTGGACATTACATCTATCATTATTTTGTTGACTTTCTTCACATAAAAAGGATAAATTAATAAATTCTATTTATAAGTTTAGTTTCAACTTTTTTTCACACGTAATCTTTGTACATTAAGACTTAAATAAAATTAGTTATCAAACTTTTAAAAAAATGAGTGAAAGGACTCTTTACGCCGCTGCGCATGTGACTTTATAGCAATATACCATCAGATGTTCAGGAGAAGCATTTTCTCAAAGACTAAATAACATGAATTTAAATCCTTTATACCAATCGATAGAGAATTTTTTTTTTCCGAGTCTGACTATGTACTTAACTCAAAATCGACATTTTTGAACTTAAATCCTTTATAATTAACAGTACAAAAACATCACAATGGTCTTCCACGATGGAAAATGATGCTGTGTGCATACACAGCATCATTTTCCATCGTGGAAGACCATTGTGATATATTTGTACTGATAAGTATAAAGGATTTAAGTTCAAAAATGTCGATTTTGAGTTAAGTACATAGTCAGACTCGGAAAAAAATTCTCTATCGATTGGTATAAAGGATTTAAATCCATGTCATTTAGTCTTTGAGAAAATCCATTGGTAAAATAATTTTACATTCTAAATATTATAGCAATTCTCTATAAATTTACGCAGTTTTTCAGAATTAATGCTCACACTTATAATAGGAGATAAGCAATTATAATAAGGGTTGAATAATATTATAGTTTTAAAAAATTAAAGAACGCGCTTTTATAGAAATGTGAACTAAAAAGCACAAAATATCTTAGTATTAAAATACAGGGTAAGAGAAAATCATGTGAGTGACACACCATAATATTTACATACATTTGAATCTTTAATTAAAATAATTTAGAATTAAACAAAAACCATTTTTAAAAAATCTTTCCTGACTTGGCTCGAACGCTAGATCTTTAGGTTCGTAGCTATACTTCGACGCCACGACGTTCACGTAGGGAATTTTTTTTTTTTACAATATAGATTTTTTGTTTGCTCCCAGAGCGGTTACAAACATATATACAGGTGAAGCTAATAAAAGCGTGTTAAAAAGATTAAAGTCAGAAATTTAGCACTAATCATTGGTATAAAATATTTAATTCAATTTTTTCCCTTTATTAAATGAAAACTCACAATTACTGAATGGTATAAAGAGTATAAATCATCATAATCCCTTTTTCCTAATCGATTATTCTGATTAGTTTTTAGTTAGTTTAACTTTATTTTTTCGTCTCCTGAAAAATCAAGAATATGGACTTAAATCCTTTATACTTATCAGTACAGATATGTAAACCCACAAAAGAAAGTATTATACATTTTTAATATCCTCTAAACTTCAAAAAATTACTATACCGCCCTCTACCCAAAAATCTGACTTAACTAACACTAAGTTAAACTATCATACGAAAAATCCGCCTTTCTACATATGATTAAATGATTAACAATAATAAATCCATCAAAATTAGCGTTTCTATAATTCATTGCCAGTGTTGCAAAAAGTCATTTTTTGGCCGTATATTTCAAAGTAAAATTTCATTAAAAGTAACCAAATTGAGGAATCAGTTTATTGGTTCCCGATATCACAATGGAAGTGCAAGAGTGAAACAGTTTGAAATTCGGAAGAAATTTTGAAGAATTTGGTTTTAAATACTAAAATGGAGTGATTTCAATTTAAGATTTTAAATTTATTAATACGTCATTTGCTGCGTTTCACCTTAAATATGTCCTGATGCTTTTTCCCTTTGTTATCAAATTAAAAAAATATTAAACTTCCAAAAGAGTAACCATAGTCAAGGAGTGCAACTTCACATTTTAAAGATTAAAAGATCAGTTTATTGTTTACGCTTTTTTGTACATTTAAGATCAATTAAATATCTTTCGCATTGAATTTATATAAAATGAGAGAAAAATAATTTTAAAGAAATGCAGTGGCTTTAAAGTGGAACTTCCTTGGCGAAATTTGAAATTTAACAACGAAGTAGCTCGGACGTTTCTCGTTAAGATATTTACTTACGCAACTAAGATAGCCATTTTTATTCATTGCAAAATGGCAATAAAAATTTTAAGTCATTGTTGTAACCAACGAGATATATAAAGTAGTGATAAATGGTAACCCTTGAGAAGGTCCAAGATGAGTCATGTGACATGCTCTCCTTGCACCTGCGTATTCGGTGGTTCCCTCGGTAACAGCTTATTTTCAGTAAATTTCTATGGCAACGGTTTGGAGATTGTTTTTCGCATAAGTCATAACCGCCAATGTTTTTGTTTACTTACGTAGTTTAATATTCTTTGTTCTAAATCATTTTGATTTTACTTCTTTTTTATTTCGTGTAGTTGAACTTTAATCGACAAAATGCTTAAAAATAGTTGAAAAATTATTTGTTAAATTTAGCTCTTTAAAAAGTGTTTATAAAAGAAAATTTAAAACTTAAACTTTGTTGAGAAACGATGAAAAAAAAAGGTATTTTATCTATTAAAATGTGAAATATGAGAAATTATTTTAAAAACAATTTATTTCGGTCATAGGACTGTCATGTTACCTAATAATAATTTGTCGAACTGATATTTTAAATGCCAAAATAGCGATAAAGGGCCAAACACAGCAACCTATTGGAGCATGTCACGTGATTCATCTTGAACCACGGAAAGCTAATCCTTCATCCATTGAATCAGCACTCTAATTTATATATCTCGTTGGTTGTAACCGTCCTTTGTAAACTATAGAATCAAAAATTGCTAACTAAGCATGCAAGGTGTACTACTTAATCACCTCAAAAGTGTAGCCTAATTCAAACATTTTTTTTTTTTCTTTTGCTCTTCCCAAAATGATTAACATAGTAAACATAACACAAAATTTTAACTTTTTTTTTTTTTCTGTATGAGATGAAATATGGCTGATATTTTTATATTAATACAGTATTAAAGAAGTTTAACTCCTACTAATTTGAAGTTGAGACATCAATAATTTTCTATTTTGTTCCAAATAATGCTTCAAACCTTCACAAAACACCAAAGGTCGAAATAATACCTGATTATACAGAATTAAATGAAGAATCCAAAAGTACATGCGATTAGATGGCAATAATTTTAAAATTTGGTTAAAAAAAAATTCCAAAATTTGCTCGAACCACGAGATCGACGCTAAAAGATGATCTTGTTTAATACTAAACGTCATGATATGGATGTTTTCCGATATGTTCGTACCGTTTTATAGATATTTAGACTAATGCAAAAATCAATCCAACAAAGCAAACGATGCAAATACATATTTTGTATTCAGGAAATTGTCGTTCCATTTCTAGATGCACAACCTTTTTTTTTTTTTTTTTTTTTTTTTTTCTTTTGTGTTAAATTAATTAGATTTATTCTTCAAATCAAATTCATGATCATAACATTATCGAACAGGGAAATAAATTGAGGGAGGAGGTGGTGTATCTAGAAAACAGTGGGGTGGGTGTCTAGGCAAAATGCGATTCTGAATCGGGAGGTCATTTTACATAAGAATCAGCAAAAATGGTATCAGATCTCGATTTTTTTTTTTTTTTTTTTTTTTTTTTTGCAGAGCAGTCTTCCCTCTTTTTTTTTTTTTTTTTTTTTTTTAACAATTTGTCTTACTTTATTTATACAACGGTTAATTAATAGAAAGTCGAATGGAGTCGCTCCACATTTATTTTTTCATGAATAAAAAAATTTGTTTCTAAATTCTTTTTACTTATCGGACATACATAAGTATAGTAATATTTTGGTGTATTTATACATTTTGAGATCTCCAGAGTTCCTTTTAGCAATTTTTACCGTAATGTATGTGTGTATGTCCTTTAGTGAACAATGATAGCTTTGTTTGAATGAGTTGAAAGTCGGTTTGTACGTTATAGGACACCGTAGTACGGACCCTATTGATTTTAGTGAATACAGCATTTAGTTTTTTTTTACAAAGAAAAATTCTTTATTATAGCCCATGACTGAAATTTTAAAGTGGGATAGCCTTTAAACGTCTTATTCAAATGAACTAAAAATTTACATACTTTTTTATAAATTTTCGTCACACGAACTGTATAAATTTTGATGATACAGATACTTACATTTTTACAGGAACACAACAAAAAGTTATTTATCATTATAATCTATGGGATCAAATTATTTGAAGTTCAATAGCATTAAATTAAACAATATATTATTAAAGAACATATTATAGAGAAAAATACTCACACCCCTATTATAGTTTTCTCTTCTGTTTATTTAACGACTTCTCTTACTTTATTCATACAGCATACACCCTTTAATTGCCTAATGTTCGGAAAGTCGAGTGGAGTCGATTCAGTGTTAAAACACTTCCCAAAAATAAGTAGGATTTTCTCATTTTGAGAAGTTTCACTTCTTGTAATAGATCCGAGTAGGAGCTTATTTTAGGATTTTTTTTTTTTCTCTAACTATTCATTTGAAATTTGACGACACTTTATATATACACTAAGCGACAAAAAAAAAAAAAAAAAGTCGCACTTTTCTTTTAACATCCTACAACCGCCAATTTTATTGTTTTTAAAAAGCAAATTTTCGAATAGATTTTCTGTTGCCCTCCGCATACTTTAGCATTGAGTCCAGTGTTAAAAATAAAATGCAATTGTCAGGAAAACTAATTTTAGAAATAATTTCGAAAATGGTAAGAATAAGGCAGTTAACAATTCCACAAAAAAGTATTAATTTTTCAATGAAAAATGCAAATATTTTAATACATGAGATGGCAAAATAATTGAATGTTAACGAAATATTAGTAAAATGGTTTTTAGTAAGATCTAAAATTTTTTGGTCGTTTAAACTGGAAATTTGGCTTTAGGCGACCATGTTGCTCATCCAAGCGAGATGACTAAGTTAAAAAGCCATTGCTTATAAAATCAGTTTGTATTGCATTTAGAACATAAGCGATTCAGAAAGTGTTTAGCAGCATAACTTCTTTAACTACAGTACAGCAACTATTAAACAAAGCAGATTTAAATGACAGAAAATTTGAAAAAATTCCATTCTTAGTGAAGATAATTAGAAAAGCAAGACCTCGGATGGCTAAAAAAAATTTAAAAAATGATTACTTAATTATTGGGCTGAACTGGTTCTCTCTGATGAGTCAAGTTCAACTTATTTCGAGCTGAAAAAACAAGCAGATCTGACAACGAAAATATGACCGACTTTATGAAAATCGCACTTTTAAAACAGTGACACATTCTCCGTACATTATGGTACGGAGGTGCATAACTTTTCAGTCGGGCAAATTTTTATGCTCAAGGGATCAATTAACTCTAAATAAGTCTTTATAAAAGTGGTGCCTGACCGACTATTTTGGAGGTATCTTGGACATTTCCGCAAACGGCATTTCAAGATAATGCACCTTACTATGCTGCGTCTGTGGTAAGTTTATTCACTTCAAATTGTCAAAATTTCCTATTCATTCCCATGAGAACCTATAATTCTGTAAGTAATCATATCTTTTTTCACTTTAAGTTAAATCCGACAAAAAATATAGTAGAATTTTTTCTTTACCAGACATGGAAATAGTCCTAATCGCGATCCGCTCGAAAATGTTTAGTCTATAAAAAGGCGGGGGAGAGGCGAGAGGATTCGAAATTTGCAGCTTACAACTCTGTCATAACTAGAAAACATTATTTGTGATATTTGGCAGATTGAAATTTATATTAACACTGTATAATACTACGCCATTGTGCATTAAAGCGGTAATTCCATATAAAGGTGGGATTAACCCAATACAGAATACATATTTTTAATAAATTGCTTCGATCTAACAAATAGTTTTATTTCATATATTAAAATATAAAATTGTTTATTTCATATAATAAATTATAATAGAATACAAAGTGTATGGTTATTGCATTATGTTTAAAACGAAAATTTTATGCAGATTCTTATGAAGTACTTCGTAGAGTGTAATAAAACAAATTATTACATCAAAAATGTACATAGGTATCATTTCATCTCTTTGGTATTATGCAAACAAGACAGTTTTTTATTTGTTTCAACCCTTAATTTTAAAGTTATTACAAATAAAACAAGTCCTTCCGGCTTATTCGGAAGGGTAGGTTGATTTCTTTTTCCTTATCAAGTAGCCGTCATTTTGTTTCAAAATGGCTGCTACAAATTCTTAACGAATTAGTAGAAATATTTATGTAGGCCATCTACATATGGAGTTTTAAGCAAATCGGTTCATAAATACCTTTTTATGTGGATTTAAAAATTTCAAGTGGCCGGCACTTGGAAACAAGATGGTGGGCCAAGTTGACAAATATATTAAATGTATTTGTGAGATAAGACTACTGTACAAATATAATTGGAATTAATTCAGAATTTCAAAAGTCATCGTGTTGAGAAATTAAGTGGCTGCCACTTGGATGAAAATAGCAGGGAAAGTTGCTCAGTGAACTAATATATTGTTGCAAATTTGAAAATAATTCATTTTTTTTTTTTTTTTTTTTTTTTGTAGAAATTCTTTCAAAGAGGCTTAGTAAGTTGATTAAATGTTAATTTTCTGCATTTCTAGTTTGTTTTAACGTTAAAATAGCCTAATTTTCCCTTAAAAACGCATTAAAAAGCTCCAATGTGGCAAGTAATGGATTTGGCGCCAAATTTGACGACTTTTCCACTTGGCGGCTTTTGGCGAGAAAATCCATAGTTCATTAATAAACTGCATTGAGACACTTACATAGTCTAAGTGTACCTCAAAATTCAAACAAATTCGGAATATGCTTTTTACAATTTGAATTTGAAATTTTCAAGTGGTCTCTACTTTAAAACAAAATGGTGGAGCAATTTGGTTAAGAAACTCATCCAAGATATGCACAACACAACTTAAGACACTGTCCAAATTTCGTTCGATTTGGAGTATTATTTCGGAAGTTACCAGGATTTTAAATTTTCAAGTGGTAGCCTGATTTCAAGTGGCCGTGTTCAACTTAACGGCCCTCTTCACTCACCGTCGACGGAAGCCCGAGCCAATGTTAGTGTATGGGGAAATTTTCTTTACAAATAACTTATTAAATAATAGATATTTTTAAATTCTGTTTTCACATTCAGAAAATTCCCAACTTTTAAACTGACGGATCTTTTTTAAAAATGTATTTTTTTAATATTTTATTTCGAAATTGCAAAATGAAAAAAATTCACATATTGAAAATTCGTATTTCGCAGCTTCAAAATAAAATGTAAAAAAAATAATTTTTTAGAAAAAATGCGTCAATTTAACAGAAGGGAATTTTGAAAATGTGAAAACAGAATTTTAAAATATGTATTAGTTAATAAGTTATTTGTAAAGAAAAATTTCCCATACAATAACATTAGCTTCGGCTTTCGGCGGCGGTGAGTAAAGAGGGCCCTTAAGATACCCACCACTTTATTAAAAATGGCGGATACGTTCATTAATAAACTTCATTGAGACACTTGTATCAGGGCCCGAAATTTCAACTTGGATTACACTCGCTGGAAAAAAGATACTCGCCACAAAATATGATTAACTTACTCTATTTTTTACCAGAGTTGACCAGAATTTTTTATTGGAAAAAAAGAAATTACACAATGTCTCTTTTTTTTTTTTTTTTTTTTTCTTTTAATAAGAAAATAGAAGATATGCAATTTTTAAAGAAGTCATTTTTAGAGGACACAAAATTGAATAAAAATAATTATAAAAAGCGATTCAAAAGCTACTTCACAAGTGGGTGGTGGATACTTTTTTTTTTTTATCTCAAATGATGAATTTGAATCGGTACACCTTAATTTAAATTAATAATATACGGATACGAGAGGAAAAATCCCTAATTTTTATAGGTGTCACTGGACAATATAGATTTGCTTTTTAAATATTAATTTTTGCTTTAGACAAAAACTTTTTTTTTGTGGTACTTTCATGCAGTTGCATTAAAAAAAAAAAAAAAAAAAAAAGTTGGCAGACATTTTTTGTTTTAGGGTCAAATTTTCGAACATGAGTTTTTGGTATATTTACACGTTTTGAGTTCCTGAATACGAAAATCATGGATATATATTCTTTATATGCGTAAAAACATCTCATGTAGAGTATGGTAGGGTAATCATTCACTGTCCGTTTACAGGGCTACACAAAAGTAGTTGATTATAGTGCGACAATAGCTGAAAATTCATGGAAGTGTATTTCAGGTTGTGCCGTGTGTTATTAATATAGGATTTTATTTATGTTCACTATTTGATGTGTACATAATTTTCAAAAGATATACAGGACTACAAATATTTAAGCGATAACATTCTTTTTTATTGGTAGTGGAAGTGCTTTGATATGACATTTTACTATGCCCAAGAAAGCTGCTCAGGAATTGAAATGAATTCCTCATAGACATGTGGCATATGTGTATTTTTAAGCTAAATATTCATTGCTTGGTTTTTTTTTTTTTTTTTTTTTTTTTTTTCATATTTACACGTTTTGAGGCTTCCTGATTACCAAAGTCAAGTTTTTAAACGTTTGATCTTTGCCTGTGTCTGTTAGAGTAATTTAAAAACGAATAATTTTAGACGATCCAAATGTTGTATTTTGAAATTAATATAAGGGTCATTCTCTGAAAAGTGCGCTTTTTATTAACCCTTTGAAGCAGATTTCTCATCAAACATAATTTTTACACTTTTTTCATAGTTTTAAGTTATTTTAGATCTAAATAAGTGGAAAATGTTATATTTAAAATTTTAATTTTGGTTCTAAAATATAGAGTGGGGCACCGGTGTCCCTTTCTTCGTTAAAGGTAAATTCATCATGGGACGCGGGCGTCCCATGAATAAATATTTTTACAAATTGCACTTATTTACAATTACTTAGATATAGGAGTAGCAATGATTCATTACTGATCTTTTTTAAATAATGAAATTTAATTAGAAATAAATTTTTGAAATTGGTTAATAACATTTTTAACCTAAGTTTAACCTAAGCCCATATTTAACCTAAGTTTAACCTAAGCCCATATTTAACCTAAGCTTGTTTTTTTTTTCTAAGTAATAGATTTAAAATTCTCCACAAAACAGAATTTATTTAGTGTAGCAGGACTTATTTTAATCTAGTCTTGCATGTAGGCATGCAGTAACTGTGTTTCATTCTCTAGAATCAGTTACTATGTTCATTCTTACGATGTCTATAATATTAAAATGCACATAATATGTGTAATAGTGGGTAATGGATATACGTGGGTCCTGTGGTTGTTTCACACCAGACTTTTTTTTTTACTAATATTTCCATTGTTACTTCCATTACCTTACTACCGTAGGTAATGAAAGTATTGTATTCGGATCAAAAGTTCGATATCGAGTTTTCACCTAATTTATACATTTTCAGGTCCCCTGAGTCCAAAAAAGTGTTTTTCGGGAATTGGTCATTGTGTGTGTATGTATGTGCGGAATTTTCTGACTATCATATCTCAGAAACTAATAAAGATAGAACGACGAAACTTCAAAATCGACGCAGGTCTAGTGTACAGATGAATTTTCCAAATTTAGGTGAAAATTGGAAAAACGCAAGTGGGATCGTATGTTCGTATCTGAGAAACGGCTCGAAAGATTTTCTTCGAAGTTGCTATAGCTATATAAACACTCTAACAGATGTCCTTTCGAATGATATAGCTGGTTAGTTCAGGAAAATTGATAGGTGTCCTGTATAAATAGCTCAATTTCAGGTCTCGCAAGTGCATTCCATTAAAAACGGCAGCACGGATTTTTTTCAATCTCGGCATAACTCTTTTTACTTCCATTACCCTACTACCGTAGGTAATGGAAGTATTGTATTTTGTCCAAAAATTCGATATCGAGATTTCACCTGATTTACATTTTAAGGTCCACTGAGGCCAAAAAAGTGGTTTTTGGCAATTGGTCAGTATGTATGTATGCGTGGAATCTTCTGGCTATCATATCTCCGAAACTAATAAAGATAGAACTGCAAAACTTCAGAATTGTGACAGGTCTGGTGTACAGATGAATTATCCATATTTTGGTGAAAATTAAAAAACCGGAAATGGGACATCGGAAACCGGAAGTCCATATCTCTAAAACGGCTCAAACGGTTTTCTTCAAATTTGCTATATAAACACTCTATTAGATGTCCTTTCGAATGATATAGTTGGTTAGTTCAGAAAAATTGATAGGCGTCCTGTATAAATAGCTCAATTTCAGGTCTCTCAAGCGCGTTCCTTTAAAAACGGCTGTACGGATTTTTTTCAAACTCGCCATATTAACTGTTTTAAATATCTTTTTGTATGTAATTATTGTTTTCTAGTCAATAATTGATTTTTTGTAAAAGTTGAAATCTCAAAAACGGCTCTAACGATTTTCTTGAAAATTGTTATATAAATCCATTTCTTTCTCATGTATTACGTGCTTAATAGCGAAACATTAACAGTCATCTTGCTTAGGTAGATCATCTTCAGATCTCGGAAATTTGTGTTTCAAAAAATAACTCTACCATTTTTTTCTCTTTTTTACCTCGCTATATGTAAGCTCGTTTTATGTCTTTACATGTGTATAAAGTTTCTCTTACCGAAAAAATATTAGGTTTCTACTTCTTTAGTTCACTTTTATGTTTTCTGATTGCATTATCTCTCAAAAATGCATATAATACATGTAACAGTGGGTAATGGAAGTAGTGTGATTGTTTCACACCAGATTTTTTAGATATCCATATCCTTTCATATGCAATTCTTGTTTTCTGGTCAACAATTGAGTTTGTAAAGTTTTGGTGAAAGCCTGTGTCTCAAAAACGGCTCTAACGATTTTCTTGAAAATAGTTACATAAATTAATTTTAAATATCCTTTCTCATGTATTACATGATTATTACAGGAAAATTAAGTCATCCTGCTTAGGTAGATTAATTTGAGATCTCGGAAATTGATGTTTCAAAAGATAACTCAACCATTTTTTCCTGTGATTTTTTAACTTGCCAAATAAACTTTGTTTTATGTCTCTTGTATCAAGTTTCTCCTATAGGAAAACTTTTAGGTTTCTACTTCATTAGGTCAATTTTATGTCTTCTGATCATATTATCTCCCCCCCCCCCCCCCCAAAAAAAAAAAAAAAAAAAAAAAAAAAGTGCTTATAATACATGTAATGGAAGTCGTGTGGTTATTTCACACCAAATTTTTTGAGAAAGCAACGTCTCCTACATTTTTTTAGAAAAATCTCAAAAAGATATAAGGAGGCTATCTTCTCATTTTTGAGTAGTTCATTTTCCAATAGTACAGATTTTTTAATTTGCATTCGAACTTAAGAAATTTTAATTTATGTTGTGTTAAGACTATAATATTAATTACCAGTACTGTTTCCTCCAATAATTATAATGTATAAATTAGATTATATGTAGCCCTTAAAAAGTGTTCTGGAAGTCCTTAAAAAGTTCTTGGAAACTCCTTACTTTTCTTTAAATGTGTACACTCCATGTAGTATTAGTTTGATCGGTAATTTTTATAATCAACTTACTTTTGTATAATCATCTAAGATCATGACTCAACAAATATTTACTTAAAAGATGGGCACCTAATACTGTTTTGTTCAGTAAGAATTATTGCTAGTGCTTCAATAATTTTGCTGCATATTGTAATATTCTTTGTCCGATTTCATTAGAATTTTCAGCAAGTTGTAAAAATTAAATATTGCACTATTTGCTAGAATTTTTCTAAGAATAAGATTGTCCCCCTCCCTCCCCGCTTTATTTCAAAGCTTCCAAGTCTTTTGGCAATAACAATCTAGACCAGATGGCTTTTTGATAATAGCCCACAAAATCAAATACGAAAATTGCACTTTAAGGTATGGTTAAGCTGCTATCACACGAAAGAACATATATTCTGATGTATAATCTACTAAATCTCAAACCTACCGAACAACTTTCTTGTGCTCAGTCAAGGGTTATATTTCAGCACAAACGAAATCCACAAATGTAAACAACGAGCGCAACATTTGGCGAAAATTCCCCTTTCGGAGGTTTAAAAGGAATGAGGATAGGTCATGCTCTGGAATCGTGATTCTCTGATTGGAGGACTTCATTCTAAAGACTAGCGTATATGATTTTAATAGTCGAAAATGCGTGAAAGAAGAATATACGTTAGGCAAAAGTATCAAACGAAGGTATTTCGTCAGTTTTCCTCTTGGAAAAGCAGTTTATGCTGAACTATGGGCTAATGCAGTTTATACGGGACTTCGTGTGATAGCAGCTTAAGTGCTTCAACCTGCATCAGGTGTGCATCATTTTTTATCTCCAAATACTTTCGAGGGGTTTGAGGCTAAATCATCCAGTGTTTTCCACTCCAGCTGATTTTGTAATCTCCATATCTTTTCAAATATTTCCCATAGGATACAAATATTTCCCCCAAAGAATACACACATAGACATGATAATGTTGCACCATATTTTCCTTGCAATGTGAAAGGTTTCATGACGTTGTACTGATACCCATCACTTTAAATGACTAAACTTATCAAAAATAGAACATGTAGCATTAGCTTGGTGCAAATTTTAAAATTCTACATTATTTTCACCTAATGCCAACAGATGGCAGCATCAAGATATTTCTTTAAATTTATAAAAATAAAGGTATTTTTGTCAACGTTCTTGAACTCTAATGAGAATAATTTTTTCTCAAACTAATATGTTAAAAATGTATGGCAAATTTCCTGTTTCTGTGGGAAAAAAAATAATTTATGGTATTTTTTCTTTAGTAATGTTAAAATAATCTTGGACTAATTGATGAAATTTTCAAGAGAATAATCTTTACTTATGATTTTAAGTTGGTTGGAATTTTAAGATTTTTTTTTGTCTTGGTGCTCTGAAATTAAAACTCTGGTACTTCTAGGAATTTAAGAAATACATTTGCATGTTATTTTAAACAATATTTTATGTTTTGAATTTATTAAAGAAAATTGGTGGTGAGAGAGGGTCCTACAGTTGTATGTGCCCCGGAGATGTCTAAAACGATGGTGTGTAAAACGATAGGGTAAGTGCACAAGTGATTGATACTTTTAGCAATCTCTGATGTTTTTAATGTTCTAGTCATCTGAAAATATTTTTAGAAATCTTAAGTTAGAACATATGGCATGAAAGACATTCAGAACCACATATATGTTAAAATATATACATTTGATAACAATTATTTTTTTATGAATTTTTACTTGACACCCACTCAATGTTCCAGTAATTGACACTGCCAGGTTTTCATTTTTTTAGTAATTGGCACCCTATGTCCCAGTGTTTGACACTGCTAGTTATTCATTTTACCAGTTATCAGCACCCTATGCTCCAGTGTTTGACATAAAATGTTAAAATTCTTATATGTAAAATATATGATTTTATTATTTTTATTTATTATTTCGGGATAGATGTCAATCACTGGAGCACCAACCAATTTGATAAACTATAGAGGTGCCAAGTTTCAATAACAGCTATCAGTAATCAGAGTTATGCATTTATGAAACGTGAACCGCGTCATGGAATATTTTTTACGCTCAAACTCACATATGATAACGAATTGCACAGTTTTTGTAAACAAATATATAATATATTACTTAAAAAATTAGAAAATTTTCTGAACAAAAGTAAATAAATATGCATTTCTTTACCTTTTTACAAAATGAAAGATTTTTGTTTTTAAACCTGCATTGAAGGGGGGAAAAACTTTTGGTTCTCTCTCTTTTTTTTTTTTTTTTTTTTTTTTGGGGGGGGGGGGAGGGAGGGTTTACAAAAATTTATTTTATTTTCTATTATTATTATTTTTAATAGTCATTTTTTTTTTTCTTTCAGACAACTGTTTTTATGTCATTAAATACTAAAACATTGTTCTTTTCTTTATGCATCTTGCTTATTTTTTGTTTGGTGATACAGTATGTATTTTAAATTTATTAAGGAAAAACAAATAGATTCATCAAGTTCAGTAATAAAACCTAAAACTAATTGCATATGTGAGAAATATTGAGCACTTCTATCACTTTTTTGGTTCTAGAAAGTAAGCTTTGATCACTTGCTGGGAGGAGTCAAAATATAAAAAATTAGATGAATGAGAATTGAAACAATTTTACTTCTTTATAGGTTCTAGAATCTAATAAAGCAAGTTTAAAATGAATATTGACATTTATGTTGCTGATGGAGGATGGCAAAAGATTGGCAAACTAAAGGCTTCTTTTAATCGTCGATGGCTAGTTGGAGATAAGAAAAAAGAGGGGAGGGGGTAAAAAAATTACATCAGCGAGAAATATTGTATAATTCTATTTCTTTATAGTTTCTAGAATATAATAAAGCAAGTTTAAAATGAATATTGACATTTATGTTGTGGATGGAGAAAGATTGAGAATTGGACGGCTTCCGTTGTGCGTTTTATCGTCAATAGTTAGTAGGGTTTCTTTTTTTTTTAACGATCGATATCCGCGATTTTTTTAAAAGCGTATAATCCGTAATTTTTATATGTTGTCCGTAATGCCGTAATTATTGCCGTAAATCCGTAATAATTACGGACAAATCGTAATAATTGGCACCTCTAAAACTATATAAAATGTGTCTTGCATTTTTGGTGTATAATTTTAAAAATATGCCATATTTCTGTAGCTGATTTGTGAAATGAATTATTATGCAAACTGAGAAAATGAAATTTAAAGATTTCAAATCTGTAAAAAATATATAAAAAATCATTAGAAATGTTGCCTGCATACATATTTTATTGAACAAATCTAATATAATTAAATTTATAAAAATTAAATAGAAATATAAGCTTTGATATGAAATTTACTTTCATTGAACCTTTAAGACCAGACTGAGTTTAAAATTCCAAAACAGCAAGAAATTTTGTTGTTTTGTAGTGAAATAATCCTGAATTTCAAGAATAACAGGGTAGCTAACATTAGAACTTTTCCAAATTCCCTGACTTTTCTTTACCATTTTCCTTGACTCATGCTGTTTATTTCCCAAAAAATTCCACAAAACAATTCCACAGCAAACAATTTACAATGAGCTTTCAAATATTGCTTATTTTAACAAAATTTGTCAAAATTCCATGATTTTGCATGAAACTCCATGACTATTCCAAGACTTTTACAGACTCACTTAAATTCCCTGACTTTTCCATGATTCCCTGGCTAGTGGCCAGGCCACCCTGAATAAACTTTGAAAAAAAAAGTGAATCCTGACAATTAGTTGGTACAATAATTGGTTGGTTTCAATTATCAGCTGAGTGAGATCAGCAGCAAAATAACTGTATATTACAATGGGCAACAACAATCTCTCATTTTATATGCCAAACACAAGCCTCGCAGCGTTCCTAAAATTTTAGGAATCATTTTGCAACATTGTCACCACTATTTTAAATGAACTCTTATTTACCTAATTCTTTAACATTAAAACCTTGAAGAAAAAAGTCTTTAACAATGGTGGTGGCAGTATAATAAAATGCGAGTAAAATTTTAGGAACGCTGCGAGGCCTGCAAACAGCCATAGAAAAGTATAATTTTCATAGACTATGAAATTAGTTTAAAAGGTGGATTCTGCTCAGTTCCCCATTATATATTTATCAAACATTTTTCTTAGAAGGTAGATTATGTTCATGTTAATCAAAATGAATTTGACTGATCGCTCGACACAGTGACAGACTGAAATGCCCAATCTAATAGGTTACCAACCTTTCATTTCAATACATTTACCTTATCCTAATTCGTTAATTTTTACTGGGCCAGTCTCGTATTTTAGTTTCCATACTATTTTCAATGCAATGATCCCCATAATGCAAATTTGTGTGAAATATTGCTCTATTCTGGTATATTAAGAAAATATTAAATTTCAAATAGCCTGCAAAATTTTCAAATTAGAGCATTCATAGTCAATGATGTTCAAACCAGTATCATTAAATATTGGTATAGATATTTTAAAAGTAGTTTGACATCTTTTTGATGGAAATCTCTCAAAATGGACATTTGGGAGAAATTTTGCCCTATTCTGCCATGTTAAGAAATTCGTAAATTTTGAATAACTTACGAAACTTGTAGAATATTCATAGTTAATTATGTTTATTCCAGCATCAAAACTGATATTTAAAAATTGGTCAGATATCTTTATGATAAAAGTATTCCTTTTGTTGTGCATTTAAGTGAAATTTCATCCAATTCTGCCATGTTAAGAAATTCTTAAACTTCCAATAATTTACGAAGTTTTTAAAATAGTATGTTGCAAATCCATAGGGCTCTTTCCCATGTCATAAGTGATATTTTATTAAAACTGATCAGATCTCTTTACGAGCATTTGTTCTTAAAGTATCGTGTACACAGACTAACAAATACACTAACAGACACCCTACAATGGACACCATATCAATTTTCTTATTTTTGGATTCCTCACACCTGAAAATGTGTAAAAATCTAAAAAAATCTAAGTCAAACAATTCATTAGGTCATTTCAAGATTCACCTAAGTTCCCCATACCTCTAGTCTGATGGGGAACTAAAAATGCCATTTTAAAGGATCTATATAGGAAAAGCTTCCCAAATGAAAATGGACTCTTAAAAAAAAATAAACTATTTTAAAATGGGCCCTCCACAAAACTCGGCAAGCTTATAATGGACTTTCCAGACAATTGACATATTTTTCAAAAATTCAGATGAAAACTTATTTTGGTAATAAGCTGAAATGTTTGCAAAAAAGTGACAAGTAGGCTAAAAAGATAATCTAAAATTTCCATTTTCAGGTCTGTTTGAGAGAGTATTGTATTGAGATGGACTCTTCACGGCACAAAATTAATATCATAGCAGGAGACACCAATTTTTCATCTATAAGAAAACTGCTAAAATGTAAAAACGACATTGAAAAAAATATGTGGCAACCCTAACAACACACCTTCTCCACATGATATCCTTAGGATATCCAATGGACGACAGGACATCTCATAGACATCCTCAGAATACATTATGGATAAGTGTGCTGTTAAGAAAACCAGTTTTGCAAAAGGGAAAAAAAATGGGGGGGTGGGGGGGGGGGGGTGGAATAACTGCACCTCCTCATACTTTTTATCTGCCACACGGCCACACCTAATGTATATGCTTGTTGTGCATAGTAGATGTTGTTCATGTTTTTGAACCTCAATACCTTTACAAACAGTAATCCTCCTCCAGTTTAATTAATATATTTTCTATAATTTAAAAAACAAATACTATTATGTATAAAATTGTGGTAAAATTCTTAAAGAAAACATTATTGAGTTTGTTTTAAAACAAACAAAATTTCAAATTTAACAGCCTTACTTTGAAGCTTCTTTAGGACCTTCATCTTAAATCCAGGAATTCCTGAGCACCAGCTTCAGTAAATGTCAATCACAGTCGAAACTACATTCAGCCTGGATCTTGTTTTCTGATCTTAGTAGATAGCACCACTTTTGACCAATGCCCAGTTCAGGCTCATTGTTATTGCAGCTGCACCAATTTTTGATTATTTCAACAGTTTCAATTATAATAATAAAAATGATTCAATACCAATGAGGCTGTACTGGAAATCGGTCAAAAGCAGTGCTGCCTACTTAGATCAGAAGACAAGGGGCAGAAGGAATTTAGTTTAAACCACAACTGACATTGACTGAAGCTGGTGCTGAAGAAGTCCTGGATCTGGGATGAAAGACTTCAAGAAGTTTCAAAGTAAGGCTGTTAAATTTATTGAGTCTTAGATACGGTGGTAGTCAAAGTTTTAAAATATCATACATGGATGCTTGTCTCAAATGAGTGCGCATAAGACTCTGTTCCTAAAATATTTTCATTTAATTACAAAAACAAAGTATTTCAAATTATACTGTGTAATACAGTGCTGTTTTTTTTTTTTTTTTTGTTATAATGTTTAATTTCTAAAAAATTGTTATTAAGTTTTTTTTTTCCTCTCTTTTTTAATATAGTGTATACATACTTTTTAAATATATACTATATTTTACAAGGGAAAAAAAAAAAAAAAAAAAAAAAATGGGTATAACTTCCTAAACTGCCAAATAATTGTTGCTCTTACTTTTGAAAAAACTTGAACATTCCTTATTATACACAAGACAATCTAAATTCTTCACAGTCATCATTGGCAAATGCACTGTTTCCAATTCCATATACTTGTTGCATAGCTTGACTTTCACTGTTCTTTGCCTACATTATCACTCAACAGACCGACAGAATGATAGAAAGACAGACTAATTTAATTCATAATCACTCTTAAGCATTGTTGGAAATTGTTAAAAATGCTCAACACAAACGGAAATGAGATTTCAGCAATTTTCAATTGTAGCCCTTAATGTATCTGAATATTTTAGTGTAGCCCTGTAAATATGAATGTTAAGCATATCATATGCTATACAAAACACTATTTTAGCATATTAACAATAAATGCCAATTTCATTATGATTTTTGGAGTAGTTATTTAAATTCGATTCATATTAAGTCACTCCTAAAACAAAATGCATTGGCATTTTTTTGGGTGTCCTGTACACAAACCATTTGTACAGAATACCATTTTTAAAAAGAGAACATTCCACAGTGAACTTGAATAACATATATTATTTTTAAGAAATTTTGAAATTATTTACAGATGCTGGAGGTGGGCAGATTTACAGATAGACAAACTAATTCAAATCATAATCACTCTTAAGTATTGTTAGAATGTGTTAATATGCTTAATGAAAATGCAATTCCATCTCTTTCCACATATAGCTTAATATATCTGAATAATTTTATGCTGTCCTGTAAATCTTAATACTAATTGTAATATTTATTATGAAAAGCATTCTTTTGTGCATATGAATAATATATTTCAGTTTGTTTCATTGAGATTTGTACAAAGTTATTAAAATATGGTTTATAGAAATAACTCTCACATAGCACAATACTTTGGTATACTTTCGAGTGTCCCTGCACATAACTGGTGGTGATATTTACTCCATTTTCAAAAGGGAACATTCCATAGTGAACTTTAATAACATATATCAGTTCCAAGAAATTTCATTAATATTTATGGGAATTAGAAGACAGATGGACAGACAGAAGTCAAACACTATTCAGCTTTGTCGGAAATTGTTTTTTAAAATAAACTTTATGGTGAATTTGCATATAAAAACATCAATTTTGTAGAATAGTCACAGTAATTTTTCGTTTTTACACATATGGCTCCTTATAAAATTTATAGTAGGAAAAGTTCCTGCATGTCATTATAAAACATTTTGTAACTGAAAGTATACTACTAATTATTAACAGTTTAAAAGACCTCTAATCAAACAATTTACTTACAATTTCCTAATTATATATTTAAATTCTAGAAATTAAAAGTTGAATGCAGTAAAGAATGACTACAAAACTAATGACAAACAAAAAATATCACCTTAAATAAACTTTTATTTGTAGCAACAGAACATTGTTATCAAATCTGATAACAACCACATACATATTTTCTTGCACTTTTTTTCCCAAACATTTTACACCATTCACAATGACAGCTTTTACAGGCCTTATAAAAATAACTCGCATTTGTAGCTACAACAAAATTGTACATACAGTAACACTGAAACTGGAAATAATATTATACAAACAAACCTTGAAAGGAATAGTGTAAGTAGCAATAACTAATATTTCCATCAAAGTAATACACCCAAACATATATATGTACAACGTACAACCATATATTCAAACATTACAATCGCATAAATTTACATCAGGTTAGTAAGATAAATCGATATAATATCCACAAATAATATTTTTATTATTATTATTAATCTAAAATTATTTTGCATTGTTGTATAGGTTTACGAAATGGAATACTAACAAAAAAGCATACATATATACACAGAAAGTCTTAAAATCCTCAAAATGCATATGTTGTTTACCTCTAAGATAATTTTATGAGAATAACAAAACACTTGGCAGTAGCATTTTAAAGATGAAATAATAATTTATAAAGCTAATTTAAATTTGTAAGATTGAAATACATAATGCAAGAACTGTTAATTTTTATGAATAACATTTGAATGTTTCTAAATAACTCTAAAAAAAAAATTTGAATCATTATCATTATTTTTTTCCATTTAACAAAACCAAATTTATCTGGTTTCAAATAAACATTTTTTTTATGTTTGTATCCCATTCTAATAACAATCATTTAACATATATCATATACATGATTACATACAGTTTCATTGAAATGAAGAAAATTCTTTATAGAATTTAATATTTTTTCACAATTTTCATATCGAGATGTAATTTTTAACTATAAAGTAAATTTAATTAAATATTTTTATATTACAGGGAAAGTTCATTAAAAACCAATCCTCGTATATACCTAAACTGTAAATTACCTGATAAAAAATATTTTTTATAGTACAGCATATTTATAACAATGTATAGAATATAAATTGAAAGTTAACTGCAATACCCGACTGTGTCTTTAAAAAAAAAAAAAAAAAAAAAAAAAATTCAAACATCTCTTAAACCTTTTCCTGTGCAGTGTAATTATGCTTATTTAAAATCAAATGTGACAAGAATTCGAGAAAAAAATTAGAAGAAAAGAAAAAAAAAAAAAAAAAGACTAATTTAAAAAAGCAAAATTTTATTAAAAATTTACGGGTTGAATATTTGAAGTTGGGAATTAAAATTGATGGTATAAAATATATCCCACCACTCCTAAAGGGTTTAAAGGAGAAAATATCTAGCAGTAAACAAGTCTAGAATATTCTGGTAATCTTTTTCTCCGTAAAATGCTTAGTTTTATCAACAAATTCTAAATAAATTAGAAATTAAACAGACTGCAGTAATGTCATTAATAAATAAATAGTTAGACTGGCATTTCCAAATACAACAATGTCTGATGATATTAAAAATAACCTTACCAGAAACTATTTACAGTGATTAGAAAGTACATGTGATTATATTTCAGACAAGTGATTATGAAAAAATAGATTTTTTAAAATGATGTATAATTTGTGAAAAACTGCTTTTGAGCTGGTGACTCTGCAGCAAAGCAGTTTCATACTAAGAGAATATATTGTGATACGTAAAATAATAATGAAGCCACAGATTGCATAATAATTACTGAAAATGCTCACCAAAATGATAGAATCTAATTTTGCAACTTTTTTAACTTAATCCTTTCACATGAGTGTTCTCAACACGAAAAAGCTATTACTAATTCCAAAATGCAAAATTTCATCACTGATCAACAAAATTTTACTTTTATAACTTAGCAGAGAAAAGTCATTTACTTTTATAAATTTTTTCATAAATTCTGGTAGCTTCCCATATTATGAGCATAACTAAGTTGACCCTCAAAGGCTTAAAAAAGCCACTTAACCCTCTATCTTACTATTATGAATTAACTCGGGTTGGATATTTTTTAATCGAATTATTATCCCAAGTTATTTCGGGTTAACTTTTTTCTTCCTTGTTCTAGCGAAGCATCATGAGTAAATTTATTGTAGTCGTTCCTAGAGCCAATAGATGACGTTACTTGTCTTTTTCACGATTTTGAATGCTTGTTGTGGAAGGAAGGTATATTGAAGAAGGTTTAATTGTTTGTTGAGAGTTATAGTTACGTTCAGGCTGAGTAAACATGTTTTCGGAGAGCGAAGATGACTTAGATGTTTATTGTAGTGAAACTGATATATCTATATCAGATTACGGTAGTGATTCATCTGAATATCTAAAATTAGTATTAAAAAAATTGGGTTATTTTTTGAAAAGCTTATTGAAAATAAACAGGTAAAGGAGGGGTTAATTATCAGAGTTTTTTTTAAGTATCTATTTTTAATTGTAAAAGTTAAACTCTTTACAATTTGTCTGTGTATATATGCAGCTGAAGTCTCCATACAGCCATGAGATATTTTATTTCTAATAAATGATAAAGCATGTATAGCTAAACAAATAATTTCAATATATCTGTTTAATATAATAAGATTGATACAATCTGTGCTTAAATACAAAACTCATTACATTTCATTTCAACTATGAAAGAAAAAATATATAAATAAATATTTTAGTATTTTTTTAAATAAAACCTGGCTGTACGTAGCAAAGACAAAAAACAACAAATACTAATATTAAAAATTAACAAACAATGAAATCATCAGTAGTTTATTTATATGCTTTGAGTTATAACAAAAAATTATTTAATTAATAAATAGGGATGAAAGGGGAGTGAAGGAATGGATTTAAATTAATTTGCAACTTTTGAAAGAGCTGCATTTTATAATTATATGCATTCTGGAAAACGATTACACAGCTTGTTAGTAAATTTTGGATATCAAATAATAAAATGTTTAAACTAACAAAAAATAACTTATCTTAAAAATTGCTTTCATTTCATGGCAACACACCTTCGGTTTGAGTCACTCTGCTTGAGACTACTATCAAAGCTACTACAACAAAAATTATTGAAACAGAGAAAGTAAAACTTTATCCATGGTTTGAAATAAATAAAGTAATTAGTATTTAAAAAAAAAAATAATAATAATAATAATCTTAAAAAAAAAAAAAAAAAATGCCATCTTAGCTGCAACAACATATTAAGAAATATATATATATATATATATATCATGATATCCATCAGTTTGTTATATCCAACAAACTGATAATTTAATGTTAAAAATAGCCATTTTAGCTGCAACAATGTTTTGAGAAAAAAAAAAAATTAGCCATGATTTAAAAAAAAAAAAAAAAAAGAATTTAAAAGAAATATGATTATATTTAAGGTAAACACATTGTTTGCATTACTTATGGCTGAGCAAATACAGGACTTAATATAATTGAATTAACAGTTTATGATGTTATCTTTCATTTCTTATATGTTTAAAAAATATTACAATGTAAAAGTTGCCTTTATTTTTAAAATTGTTCATATATTTTATAAAAAGACACATTTTTAGTACAAAATTACTTATTTTGACATTACTAATAATTGTTGTCTTATACATAAACTTAAAAAGAGAATCAAACTATGCAAAATAACAATTTAATATTTTGTATGCCCTCCTTTGGCCTTCAGGAAAATCTGCACTTGTTTCGGTATCCTTCAATGAATTTTTTGCAAAAAGTAAAATTAAATTAAGTAACAAAAAACCTGTACTTACAATTTTTAAAAAATACTTTTTGTCGTCCAATTTCTTCTACAACAGAAATTGAATGTTTTTGTGAATTGAGAGAAAATATTAAAAATCTCGAGATACTATAACAGCTATTAGTTTTGTATCAATTCATAGATGGCCCTTTTAAACTACTATATGTACAAAATGAATTTTCAATATATGTCAATAAATAGTGTTGTATAATTATAAATTTGTTCAAATAAATAAATGTAGATCCTACATTTTACTTTATATTCTCCAAACAGTTTTGGATAGAACAGAAGTAAAAAATAATAAAATAATTAGAAAAGCATTTTTGTTTTAACTTAATAAATAAATGTTTTTATTAAAATTTAATATATATATTTTTTTTTCTTTTAACAAAACTTTTAATTGTTGCCATAGACATTTTAAAATGCAGCAACTATCCAAAAATTACAAGTATCGAGATTATATCCACTACAAGTTATATATTAATAATGATTCACATGTTCACTAAACATTTTCTAAAAAACTGCCAATACAATAGAACAACATGAGAATATTTAAATTTTATTTATGGAAGAAATCTACAAAATTTAATTGACAATAATTGATTGTCAAAGTTATTCTACATCATAGCAAAATACTATCTTTTATGCATATTAGATATTAAAATTTAAAATACATTAGTCCTAAAGAATAAAATGCAAAAACCGAGCTATATTTCCTTACAACCAACATTATAGCACCACAGTGAATCACACACAAAACAAGATCACCAGCCAACCTTGACATACATTAAGCAAAAATAGAAAACACCTATGTACAATATTTTTTTACATTAAGTAATTAGAACGAAGAACACTTAATTAATGGAAAGTTTATCTAGGTTGTAACTAATATTTATTGCTTTGGGAAAGAATTTTAAATGCAAATACCAGTCTTTTTCTAAATAATAACGGGAGACTTGGCGTTGGAATATTAAAACCCGAATAAACTACTACGTCAGAAACGCCAAAGAAAAATATTTGAGATGCATACAGCTGTTTCAGTAGCCTTAAGCGTACCGTCTTCAGTGCAAAAAGAATTCTGAATCTGGAGAAGTGCTCGTATATATAGGAGAGGGACCGAATTTAGTTCAACCAATAGGTTCAACTAAATTCGTTTAACCTATAGGTTGAACTAAAGTCGTTTTTAGTTCTATTGAACGAATTTAAACGAATTTAGTTCAATAGGTTGAACTAGATTCGTTCAACCTATTGGTTGAACTAAATTCGGTCCCTCTCCTATATATACGATCACTTCTCCAGATTCAGAATTCTTTTTCCACTGAAGACGGTACGCTTAAGGCTACTGAAACAGCTGTATGCATCTCAAATATTTTTCTTTGGCGTTTCTGACGTAGTAGTTTATTCGGGTTTTAATATTTGTCAAAATAATATATTAATCATAGGTTATTTATATGTGTGATTTTGTTATAAGTATTTTAAAAATAACACCAGCTAAATAAACAATAAATACTTCGCTTAACCCATTAAACGCCATTATATGAATCCCACTGCAAATTTTTTAATTTCTGTATGTTTTGGGTTTCAATGTTCATTTCTAATCATATGTAGTTTAAACAATTCTAAAAAAAATTATTTTGTTAGAAGATATGATATGGTACCAAAACGGGAGATATGGCACCTAAATGGGGTAGAATAGATGTTGATAAACTGCAAACCCATTATAATTTAAGAAAAGAAAACTAATTTAAACAAATAAGGATTAAAAAAACCTTTATTTATTTATTCATTCATTTTTTCCCCGTATCAATTGTTAACCCCTGCTCTCGAATGATTTATTTATAAAAAAAAAAAAAAAAAAAAAACAGACATCTTTCTTTGAATAGTTTAATAAAACAGAATTTACATTTCAAACTTTTTGAAAAAATTACTAATAAAGTTCAATGTTTAATGAAAAAAAAAATTATCTTAATTACTTGCAAAGAAAAAAAATTCTTAAACAATTGTTCCCATAGCAGGAGCTTTGGTACCTAATGGGTTAACAACATTCATTTGACTTTCTTAACACATAAAAATGACTGTAATGTACACTAATTAATATACGTGAAAGTACTTTTTTTTTTTTTTTTTTTTTTTTTTTTTTTTTTTGAAGGGGGAGGGGGTTGAAAGTTTTTTTTTTTTTTTTAATCATTAGTTTTACCAAACTGTATATAATCTTTAGAATGTTATAATATAATGGCAAAATTTTTATGTTGAAATTGATAAGCTTTTAAAAAATAAAAAAATTCTAACTTTTAAAATGAAGAATAAAAGGGAAAGCAGTGTTTAAAATATAATGACAAAAGTACTCTGTATTGAATTTTTTTTTTTTTTTTTTTATAAAAGTTTTATTCCATTTGACATGGAGTTAACCCATTTTCTACTGTTTTGGAAACAATTTTGTCATTATCTTTTTTTTTTTTTTTTTTTTTTTTTTTAAAGGGGGGCCCTTATTCAATATACTACATTTATTTACTCTGTTGTCAAATGTTTAACGAGATTTAAATCGACAGATTGAGTTGAATGATTTAGTATGAGCATATGATAAATTATCCACAGGATATATAAATAAGCAGATGACAAATTATTATAATTATAAATTAATATTATAACTTGTTATTGAATAAAAGATCTGCATTCAAAGATTTTTATTACAAAATTTTTCTGCCCTAAGAATATTTTAAGTATTATTCTTATAAAGTTCTGATTATGTATGTGCACACATATTATAGTTATACAGTTAGAATGCTTACAGTGGTAGTGCATGTTTATTTTCCATATTTATACAATTAAACTGTTTGAATATATATATTTTTTTTTTAATATTTATGCAAATTTCATAATTGTAACTAATTTCAAAATTTTAAAATAATTGCTTCCATAAGGGTTTCATATGTATATATCTAAAAATGTCTCCAAATATACACATGTGTTTATATAATCCTTATAGTACCATATTATTTAAGTATTTTTACAAAATTGGCAACATGAGGAACTGTTTAAGATTATGAAAAAACTACAAAAGTAACCTAATTTTATGAGTAATAATAATAATAATAACAAAACAAACCTGCATTATCAATGTAAAATTTAAACGATACAAATATAAATAACATAACCAGAATTCAATTACAGGTTGTCATAAATGTCCTATAGTAGAAAAATACTGACTGCATTACAGATTCATGCAAAATGAATTTATTTTAAAATTATGGACAGTTATTTCAAATAAAATAGTAACTATTGATTACTAACATTTTCAAATGCAGCAAAAATACTAATTCAAGTTTTTACTATAATTAAAAATATTTTAGTGGACTTACTTATATATATTTTTTGCACAAGTGGCCTAATTGGTACACAAATTTTCAGAGTATAATAAATATTCTAGTTTGACAGTAAATTCAGATAACATGAAAAAATTTTTATCTCCGCGAATCTTATTAATAATAATAATAGTATTGTTATTATTTTAATGAATACATGGGAAAACCAAAATGTTATAGATGGCAATTTTTTCACAATATATAATATAAATCAATAGAATCAAGAAAAACAAATTGCCTTAGAAGTAAAAATTCATAATAAAAATGGAGTAAA
Source organism: Salticus scenicus (assembly GCA_963930645.1). Classification (NCBI taxonomy): domain Eukaryota; kingdom Metazoa; phylum Arthropoda; class Arachnida; order Araneae; family Salticidae; genus Salticus; species Salticus scenicus. The sequence continues at coordinate 169,377,216 of OZ005660.1, read as the reverse complement.
CAGATAGGTCAGGTATTTGCATTTCTACGACATTTGCAGAGTTCATACATATAATACATACCATTTGACAATATAATATACAATAAATATTACACATATCCTTTTACATTTATTTACAAAAACGATCTAAATAAATTTACTAATTCTGTGATTGTTTATGAAATATATTACATAAACATCAATTGTTCCAACTATAAAACAATGTCATTAATAGTTACAAGATATACACTAGTTAACAAAATAGAGAAAATGAACAAAATATTCATATAAAAATAGCTTGGAGGTACCTCAAGTGTACAGGTCTCATAACAAGGTACCTCAAATGTAAAACAAAATGTGGCAATTATTATATAGATACTTATTAAAAGAAAAGAAATATTCAATTATTTTATCGAGAATTCAAACTTTGGCTTAAATGATAATAAAAGGAAAAAATATATATATATAAAACATACATAACTATTAAAATACTTATTTTTCAATGCCTATGGTATATTATCTTAAATTCTTATACATTATAGATATAAATAATTATAAGATAAAAAAAAAACTTTTTATATACCATGTTTTTAAATTTTCAGCTGAATCATATAGCTATAGAACTATATTAGCACTTTATCAATGTGTATAAAATTTTGTAAAGTGATAATAACGTCAATTTTTGTAAGATGCATAATTTAACTTCTAGTTCACGTCTAATTAAATGTATTTATTTTTATGTCGAAAGAAAATGAACTCATAAATTTTTTTTGTCAACAATTAAATTATAGCTAATATTTAAATGGCTAATTTTAAAGCTATTAGGAGATTAATATTTTCATATTTTAATTAATTAAAAGAAAATTAATCAAAAATTTGAAAATCAGGCTTTGGGGTATTGCTTTGTCATTGTGTTCTGAGCTATTCTAAAAGTTTCAAATGTCTAGATAGTAGGGAAGTTAGTTAAAAATCGATTGCAAGATTTGTACTGGATAAACAAACAAGAAAGCGAATTAATGAAAACATGGTAAAATAGATTTTTGTTTTATGAACGTCTGTTTATGAATGTCATGCAACATTATAACCAACTATACCTACACTTAAGTAGTTCTTTTGTTTGTTTTTCAGCATGTAAAAGTTTTAGCTTTACAGAATGAGCCTAGTTCTAATTATAACATGAATTATATAATTCTAATTTATATACATTAAAATTGTTATATTGTATCATGACTTGCATACAGTATGCATTACTATTAATGATTATGCGACTCTGGAATACATATATATATATATATATTCATATTCTCTTTTCTTATTCTTTATTATAATTATTTTAATATTTTGACATAAATTACAACAGGATACACAATAAAAACATTCAGATTTTCAAGTCAAACTTTACATGTAAATATATACCATTTTTATTGTTATTATTCATCTTCCATACCAAAGGCATTGAAAAAATGGTGATAAAATAGCAAGAGAGATAAAAAAACTCATAATAATAATAGCATACAACAAAAAAAGCAATACCACAAACACAATGGCATTTCAATATAAGTATTATAGCGCATATATACAATAATAGAGATCATGACAAATTGATTTCTTATTGCTATCAATGCCATGAGGTTTGAAGACTGGTTAAATAAAAATTAATAGAAAACAAAAATTAAATCAACCCTTTTTTAGTCAGAAAAAAAAAAAAAAAAAATTCTAGGTAGAAAATATCGAAATTACTTTTACAGTCAATTCCAATTAAACTTAATTAAGAAACATTTGTTGACCACCTACAATTCACAGACCTGCAGTTGGCAGAATGCCAAGGTTTTGCAACTCTTCTATCTACATTTTAGGTAATGTCACGATGAAGAAAAAGTGGAAGTCGGTAGTAAGGTAATAAGGTTTTTTTTGTTGTTGTTGTTATCCTCTTTCTTTGTTGTTGTGTTCCTTAAACATAAACTGGAGAGTAGAAAATCCTGGTATTGAACCAACTTTGGGTCCATAGAATATAGATTGACAGTAATGCCCATTTCTTCACTAACGAAAAATGAAATTCTGTCACATGGGTTACTGGACATGCTATAATAATCACGCTGGAATAAAGACCCCAAAAGGTTTTAAACATCACAACACAGAATAAAAAAATCTGTTCAGGTCTCAAAAACTTACAATAATTATTTACACCTCACAATAAAAAAATTAACATCAATATATGGAAATAAAAACTAAGAGTAACTATATGTTTCTGAGTGATCACTTGGACAGTTATAACAATAATGCTACAATAATTAAAAATGGGCTGAGTTAACATAAAAATATTTCAAAAACTTTTATATTTCTTATATAATATATCAAAGTCTATAAATGATATTAGAATAAGATGAAAAAGGATGGGAACAAAGAGGATGGAATTTTAGATATAATATATCATACAGATATATAAAAAGGGAAGCACTTTCATCAACGCATATATGCAACCAGTTGAAATTTAATATACATATAAAATATTGAAAAACTTTGTTTTGTTATTTAATGAATTAATATATGTATATAGGTGATATTTAAATCTAAATAAGTAGATTTTATAATGATGCTATATATGTAATCTTATAAGATTTTTTTTTTCCTTTCCCAGATAAAATTTTTCTCAGAGGTTCTTTTTTTTCTTCCTTTTTAGTAAACCTACTATCCAAGTATTTCAGAAGCTAGAAAAGTATTTCTCAATTTTCTTCTTTTAACTAATATAAAAATTATATTTCAAATTGACAATTTTCTCCAATAATAATAATAAATAAATATAATTTAATTGAGTCTTATCAAACTTAATAATAAGTTTAAAGTCATTTAAGAAATTTTTAAAAGCTCTGTAATACTTCATAAATAAATTTTCAGCATTACCACAGCGTGACATACATTATTGGGCTGAATATAAACACATATAAGAATAGAGATGCATATTTCTTTCTTTTAAATATAAATTATTTAAAACTATATAATTACATATAGGGTAACTGCACCAGTGATTGACACTTTTAGAGCAATCTCTGATGTTTTTAATGTTCTAGTCATCAGAAAATATTTTTAGAAATCTTAAGTTAATACATATGGCATAAAAGACATTCAGAACCACATATATGTTAAAATATATACATTTGATAACAATTATTTTTTTTTATGAATTTTTATTTGACACCCACTCAATGTTCCAGTAATCGACACTGCCAGTTTTTCCTTTTATTAGTAATTGGCACCCTATGTTATAGTGTTTGACACTGCTAGTTATTCATTTTACCAGTTATTAGCACCCTATGTAGTGTTCTACATAGGGTGCTAATCCTATCTAGAACTATATATCTAGAACTAACTACTTATCTAGAACTAATCCTATCCTTCCACATCTAGTGTTTGACATAAAATGTTAAAATTCTTATATGTAAAATATATGATTTTCTTATTTATTAATTATTTTGGGATAGATGTCAATTACTGGAGCATGCCAATCACTGGAGCACCTACCCTATATATATATATATATATATATATATATATATATATATATATATTTTTTTTTTTTTAAGATGGGCTTTACCATTTAATTTTATAAGAAAAATGCATTTGTGCATTTGATACAGAAAAATTATTACTTGCTAGTCATTTTAAACTCAAGTTCAAAATTACAAGCAAAGATAAAAAACATATATAGCTTCATTATCAAAATTGAATTTTAGACATACCAAAAATATCAAACCATTAAGACTGAATCTAAATTATCATAAAAATGAACATGAACTTTAGAATAAATAAACATTGTAGTGTGTAAATTTACATGAAAGTGCATTAAAAGAAAAGATGAAGATGAAGCAAATTAATATATATTATTGTAGAAGTACACAACCTTTTAAAGGTGAGGTCCTTTACACAGCTGATTGGGATATGAAGGGCCAGCTGATTTGGACATGAAAGGCAAATGACTGTTTACATGTAATATGATTCTCATCAGAAGTACAAATCAGGTTAGAATCTCACTTTTACTTAGAAATAAAGATTTCTAAAAAGAAAAAAAAAAAGAACAGAAATATACTTTTTTTTTTTCCTTCTGAATTATTATAAATTGCTAATTACTTCTAATTTTAAAGCTCACTGGTCAAATTTGAGATTAATTGCATATAATTACTTAATAGTCCATTTTTTCACCGATGATCGCTGAAATAGGCAGTTATTGTGCTATTAATTGTTGAAACTTACCCTTTATTTTAATACCAAATATTTGTTGATTTTTTATAAATGACCTGTTTTCAGACCAAATATTTTCTCACAATGTTAAAAATTTTATGTGATTTAAAAGAAAAAAAAAAAAAGTGAGATTCTCACTATCGCACGCTAATGCGATTCATGTACCTGTATATTTGTTATAAAATTTACCATTAAGAGTAACTAAATTTACCATTAAGAAAGTTAATCCCCAATTTTTATTTAAGTAAGTATATAATTTAACATTTTAAGACTTTTTGGAGGGCCACAAGCCACAGGTTATGCACTACTACCTTAATGGAATCCTACTAGAAATGAGATATATGAATCATACATCAAATGAATATTTTTATTAAGAGCATATGAATTGATAATATTCAAAATATTATACCTGATACAAGAAACTAAGTAGATATTTTGGGTAAATTTGTTCTAGGGAAAAAAAAAAAAAACATAATAAATAGGGTGCAAAATGCATGAATTAAGTGCAATTAGAAAAAAGTGCATATTTTCATAAAATTGCAGATGAATTGATTATCATCAACATACTACATACACTGTATAAATTTAATTCAAACTTTTAAAGTAATTCTAAATTTTTATCTATCTAGAAGTTTTTAATTTTTAACTCATTCAAGACAAATTCCATAACAGGCATTAAAAGTATTTCCTAAACAAATGAACAAACAGTACACCATATATAAAATTATTAAGATATATTATTTATTCAAAACTATAAAATACTATACGGAAGAAACTATGTTTTAATGTGTGTGTGCATTATATACAGATAATTTATGAAAATATATCAGCTTAAAAAAGCATTGAACAAATCCAAATATCTGATACATCTTAAGAAGATCAAACTAATACAATAAACAGTTGAAATATATAAATATATAATTAAATAATTATCAAAGCTTTTTTAAAATTTACTTTCTCATACACAGAAAATTAAATTTTACAGCTGAATTCAAAGCAATTGTTGTTAATATTATTATTTTATCTTTCACATTGAAAGAATATTTTAAGTTCTTTGAACTGAGAAAATGCTGAAAATAAAATGGCATGTATAACGTAATGCCATCAGATTTATGCTTAAATAAATAACTCTCGAACTGTTATTTTAACTACCACTTCTTATCTTTTTCCAAAATATAACTAACTACACAAAATAGATTCTCAATCATGACCATTCAAATTGTTATCTTGAATGAGCCAAAGAGTTTCATAAATATAAATTAATTACCATAAAATTCCGATAGTAACACCCACCCACCCAAATATACCTTTCTCTGTGATTTTCAGAAGTTTTCATTTTCCAAAAACCTTCCATTCTCTTGGTTATTATAATCTGAAATTTTCCTAAAATTTCAGCTTTTTAAAAGTTTCTGACAATACAATCACACCTTCTAATTTTAATTATACTTATTTCTAAAAGAAAGGGGGGGGGGGGTTATAATCAGAATTTTACGGTATTCTTCCTTTTTCTTTTTTTAAATTATAGTGTCCTTATTTAGTTAATCACTGCTACACAAACACATTGTAAAGGAAGGAAGGAGAGGATGGAAAATAGTATATTAAAATAATTTAAAAAGGTGATAGATCTATTTATCTGAGCAAAAAACAATTACTATAAACGCTGCACTTCAATAATGCTCACACAAAATACGATCAAATACTAAACTATTAAGACATTTATCAGAGAAAACATTAAATTTGAACATTAATATCCATAAACTTAATCATGCTTTATGAGCAAAATAATATCACAGATTACAGATTATACTGCTTGTGAAACTTAAAAGAAAAATTGAGCTTAATAATACTTTACTATGAAAAATTACCAAATACATTTTTGAAAAAATCTAATTAAAAAAAACACTATTTTAAAATTAAAATAAAATTACTTATATAAGTGTTAGCTAAAGAAATTTATAGCACTAAAAACAGCTTAACAGTGATGAATACCTAATTTGCAACATTAACACATGCATATACTAAGAATCCTGTATATCGCATATAGCACAATTTTTCCTCAGGATGTCCTGAAGATTTTCTGGAAGTGAGATGTGTGCTATATGTATTGTACCTTGGTAGCACAAAAACATTGTCCAATGTCTTACTGATATTGACCAATACTTTGAACATCAGTGAATATCACACGCCAGACTTACAATATTTATGGATGTTGACAGACGTAACTGAAAATGGATACTATAAAAAAACCTTTAAAAGAATCATTTTCATTACCTATTATTTTTATGAACTAGAAACAATATAATAATAAATAGATAAAATGAAGTATACTTATAATTAAAGACATTTAAATAAAAACCTAACATTACTTCGTGCGTCGTTTTAGATCTTTCAAACCGGGTACCTGGTCCTCTTCAGAAACGGCAAACTTCTGTGTTGAAAACTTGAGACTGAGTGATCCTCTGTTGACTCTGTCAGCAGGTGGCTCCATGCTCTGTCTGGGGCTACTGCGCCGCTGTCGTTGCATACGTCATCCATTGAAATTTCGACTAATCTATTGAAATCCATTGAAATTTCACTAATAATGACGTATGCAACGACAGTGGCGCAGTAGCCCCAGACAGAGCATGGGAGCCACCTGCTGACAGAGTCAACAGAGGATCACTCAGTCTCAAGTTTTCAACACAGAAGTTTGCCGTTTCTGAAGAGGACCGGGTACCCGGTTTGAAAGATCTAAAACGACGCACGAAGTAATGTTAGATTTTTATTTAAATGTCTTTAATAGAAACAATATTTTGAAAAATAAAATTTCACAAAATAATAATTTTTTTAATGATTTATTTCTAATATTTGTTAAGATTGGCCAATGTTGTAAAAATGATATTATTTTAACAACATTCTGCGATATCTGTCATCAGTCGACAAGCAGTATCATTTAGATATCGAGAGATATCTTTCGACATTATGAAAAGAATGAATGTGATCTTTTAAGCTCGCAACCCGCTTGAGATATCAAAAAGTGATATTTTTTTATGTTAGGAAATATTGGAAATATTTCCAGATATCAGAAAATGATATCTGTGAATATTTTTTTTTAAACGGGAAGGGGGAGATCATTCTATATTCTCCAATATTATATTTTGATATTTGATGATATCTTTCTGCTACCTAGGTAATAAACTTAAAAAGAATAAAGTTCATTTTATTTATTTTTGTAATCTACTATTTTCTATAAATTAAAATTTTTTCTCAGACTTAAAAAAATAAAAAGAACAAATCTAAGGAAAGAGAAGAAAAAAAAAAAAGTCTGGATTTAGATTAAAAAGAAGAAATAAGAAAAATAAAATCTACAATTAATTCACTAATTCTGCAATAGTTCTAAACTAATAATAAAGCTACTAAATTTTAATTACTATTTTTGAAGTATACTTTAAAAAATCATGACATAATTAAACTGATTTTGGCTTAAATAAGCTAATTGATACACATATAAATTCTAGTAATATTTGTACGAAAATAAATAACAAATGAGCATACTTAATGATATGTTAAAAGATACAAACCTCGGAGTAAATTATATACTGGATATTCAACATAACATTTTAAAATATTAAACATTTGAACATAAGACAGTAACAACTATGTATTACATGAAGGTAAACAATAAACATTGTTTGTAATTGTTACAAACATTTTTTGGTGTAACATAATGGGCTTCTAATGTAATAAAAGATAAAATACTTTCAAATTTTTATTTATTATTGATTTGGAAACTAAGTGCAATTTACAATTTTTTTTTCTTTATTAAATAAAATTTTCTTCTAAATTTTACATGACAATCTTATGTATATCCCAACAATTTTAAATATAAGATAATTTTAAAAATTCAAATAAAATTGATATTGACTTCACATGTTTCATTTCTTACATCATAAAATTACTTTATATACTTTAAATTCACATTTTGAACATATATATGAGCGCCTACTGACCCACTTTTATTTTATTTATTTATTATTATTATTATTATTATTTTTTTTTTTTTTTTTTTACTGGGACTTTTCCATCACTATATTCATAGAGCATTTTTTACTTTAATTAATCGTTTAAACATACCACAGAAGATTACTATAAAAATATAGTGGTGAAAAAGTCCCAGAAAAAAAGAGGAGTTGGTATGTATCTAGAAAAGTTAAATAATTTCTTTTAAAACTAATTTGCAAGCAACTAAAAATTTATATCTGAAAATATATTACATATAACAGATATACAGAATAAGTTTTGTGGACCTAGGAAATTCTAATTATGTGTTTCAAGTCAGCGCTAAGGAATATCTGAAAACTTTCTAACAAAGGTTAGGAAATTAGAATTTAAATGTATATGTAATCATGCATGCTCAATATTAGTTTAAAAATTCAAAAAGTAGAATATTTTAAAGTACTGCCCTTTGGGAGGGGTGTGACATTAATAACAGTATTAAAAATTCTAAAAGAGTGCTCCTTTCATTTATTTATTTATTATTATTTTTAAATATTTTTTTTAAGGGAGGGATAGTAGCAAAATCTCTTTTACGTCTTGAAAATAATAAAATAAAATATATAAAATAGAGCAACTGTTTTTCGATTTGTACTGAAAAAAGGGGCCACGTTTAAAACTTTGGGATTTTTTTTTTTTTTTTTTTTCCCTGCATCAAAGTCTATATTAATCTATAATAACAGGAGACTTGGCGTTGGAATATTAAAACCCGAATAAACTACTACGTCAGAAACGGCAAAGAAAAATATTTGAGATGCTTACAGCTGTTTCGGTAGCATTAAGCGTACCGTCTTCAGTGCAAAAAGAATTCTTTTTGCACTGAAGACGGTACGCTTAATGCTACCAAAACAGCTCTATCTATGCATCTCAAATATTTTTCTTTGGCATTTCGGACATAGTAGTTTATTCGGGTTTCTATATTAATCTATTTCGGAAATAGAACTGTAGTTAATTATAGGGTTTTCGCTCAATTAAATTACTTTTATTTACTGCTGAAAACAATTTCACCCTATTCTAGAGCCTCCTCTGTTTTTATATTTTATATAAATAAAAAAAAAAAAAAAATAATAAATATAGCTTTCCTATTTTAAAATATAAAAATATAAATAAACATAAATTTGTATACTTTATATACAGTAAAGCACTGTTTATACGTCTCGTTTATACGTCTTTTTCATTTATACGTCTTTTTAGTTAAGTCCTGATTCATTCCTATTCATTTTAATATAATTTTTTTTTCGTTTATACGTCGCTCATTATCGGTTATATGTCTTTTCTACTTTTCTAAAATTTGCAAAATTTCTGGATCAGTCATTATTTTTTTCGTTCTAATAAGGGAAACTTTTCCTAGAAAATGTCTTACATGGAGGAACACGGGAAGAGTCGAAAATCCTTATCATAACTAGAACTGAGTGTTGTTCTGCTCTGTTTGTTATTTAAAAACTTAAAATGTCGTGAAAGCATAGAACACTTTCATTGAAAGATAAAAATCAGTATTTTAAAAGATATCAACAAGAGTGTAGGTTTAACGAAAACAGAAAAAGATGCATATATATAATTAACACTCAAGATGTATTCATATAATACTCAAGACAGGAAAAATATAATTAGTACTCAAGTCCTGAATTAATGACACAGTTTTTATCACTCTTTACAATAAATCCTTTTTAATTTAAATATTTTTTAATTTATTTATTTGACTACAAAGTAATTTATTAATTACTATCTTAAAAAAAACTTTATTATTAGTTTTTATTAAGACATAAATTTTGCTTTAATTTTTTTTTATTTCGATTGTACGTCTTTTCTTTATACATCCTTTTATATCAGTAACTTGAAAGACATATAAACAGTGCTTTACTGTAACTATAAATATATAATAGTTTATATTTATCTCTTCTTGGCACCTTGGTATGGAACACATGTTCTGTTTTCTGTGTGCCAATGTTTGTCTATGATTCAATGTAGTTGGATTCAACTAATACAGCCATATTAAAACCCGAATAAACTACTACGTCAGAAACGCCAAAAGAAAAATATTTGCGATGCATGTAGCTGTTTCGATAGCCTTAAGCGTACCATCTTCAGTGCAAAAAGAATTCTTTCTTTTTGCACTGAAGACGGTACACTTAGGCTACCGAAACAGCTGTATGCATCGCAAATATTTTTCTTTTGGCGTTTCTGACGTAGTAGTTTATTCGGGTTTTAATATTCCAACGCCAAGTCTCCTGTTATTAATACAGCCATATTTATGCATATAATAACGAAGCACTAGAAATTATAAATGATAGAAATAAATCTTGCAATGAAATGGAAAAACGAATCACAGACGAAAGTTGGCAACATATACTCATACTGAGACAAAAAATACGACATGTAGAAGTAAAGCGCACCAAAACAGATGATTCCAGGAAGAAACAGATATAAACTATTCAAAAACTGAGGAAGTCTCAGAGTAGGGATGAAAGTATTTTTTAACAGCAAATAAAGTTAATTTAACTGAATTAATTTACTATTTTTAAAAGTTCCTGCATCTAATATTGGGAATATATGAAGGCTCCTGTAAATTTCAGAATCTAAAATTATTATATTACCATTTATGAAAAAAAAAAAATAATAATAATAAAATAAAAATAAATAAATCTATTAGGCACTGAAAAATTTACTGTTAATTAATCTGCTTAGGTTATAAATCATTAATAATAATTTCAGATAGCTTAACACATAATTTCGAAGTTAGTAATTTTTATAATGCACCAGACAATTATCACAGCTAATATGAAATACACTAAATATAAAACATCAGATTATGTATGACCGGAGATTATACTTTAAATATTATACCTTGCTAAAGTAACATTTAAAAGTCTTAGTGTTTTAATAAATTCTAAGGAAATGTATGATAAAAATGTACATGAAACATGGAGTTCTATTAACATGTTTTACATGTCATATAGCAACTAAATTTCATAAATAAAAAAAGGGGCTCTCAATATTAACACTTGCGGCAGTTGTTCTATTCTTCAAATCCATTGTTTTGTTAATCCATGGGATTTGGATGGACGTGGTTAATATTTTTTTCTCTTTTTTATTTCAATAACAATCAACAGTTACATCAATACAAAGACAAAAAGAACAAATTGATATTTAATAGCAAAGAAAGATTTTTTTTTTTTTTTTTAACAATATCAACAAATTGATAATTGAGTTTAATAATTCAATATATTTATATGATTTTAATAAGTAATTGATAAAATGATTTTACAAACTATAAGGTAATAGTTTTAATTTTTTAATACAGAAAAAAATAAAAACATTAAATAAGATTTAAAATGCTCTAAAAAAATTGTTGTAGAAGAGATATTATATAGTTCCAAAAGAAAGGGAAAAATCAGTTATTATTTAATGCTTTAATAATAATTTTAAAAATATTAGAATCTTGTTAAATAAAAATGTAAATATTCACAATAAATTTTTTTATTTTTTATCAAAATAAGTAAGATTTTTTTAAAATAAATTTTGTTTAGAAAAAAAAAGAAAAATGAAAGAAAGAAAAAAGTCCATTTAATGTTTAAAAACATATGTATACAAAAAAAGTGATATTAATAAAACATTTCTAAAATTAAAACCAAAAATTTAATTTGAATCAAAATTAAATTATTCTTCCTTTCTTTCTTTTTTTAGATCTTAAAGAATTTAGATTAACGATGACAGATTAAAAAAAAAAAAAAAAAAAAAATCACAACAGCATATGATGTTGACAAACTTAATAACATTAAAAACACAAATATTTACAATTAACGTTAGAAATAAATCTTTAAACTTCACATTTTTAAACAAAATTTTGATTAGAAAATGAAATTTTATTAAATTTTATAATTGTTTTCAATAGTTCTCTCTTTAAATTATAAAACTGAATGAAATAAAAGTATTCTATTTTATTTTCTTCCTTATTAAGAATATGATCAACACATTAAAAACAAACAAACGTTAACAAATATTTTATAAAGTCAAAATATACAGCACGAATATCACAAATTAAAATGATATGTTATAAAAAAAAAAAAAATTGGAGAATAAAAACATGCACAGAAACATAACATTATTGATAAGCTAAAGGCTTTAAAAAAATCAATTATGTAACTCTTCAATCCCAGTTAATAAAGAGATCACAAAATATATCACTTACATAAAAGCATTCAAGAAATGAATTAATAATATATTTCAAATGTAAAAATTAATAAAAGTATATTTTTTGGTGTACAACTAGCAAATTATAATGCAGTTATCGAAGTACGGTTTATCCCCTGAAAAATACAGAAAAAAAAATTATAAGAATTTTAAAAAGCACATTTTTTTTTTTTTTTTTTAACAAATAAACAAAAATTTGAAAAATTAAGTGTTTTGGTGGAATTTTGGGAAATCTTCAAAAAATATAGCCAAAAAATTAAAGAGCACTTTTTTTTAAACCCCTCACCTGCCAAGGAAAATTTACGAGATTTGCTCCCCAGTGCAAATTGTGCATTTTGTGGCGTAAAAATAATTAATATAATGAGCTAGTTTAGAAAAGCTTTTCTAAACTAGCTCATTATAATAATTATTTTTACGCCACAAAATGCGAGGCTGTCGAAATTCTGGCAAATGAAGATTCGTGTAACACGGGGCCAATTGAAATTAACACAAAATGTATAGATTTTAAAACTTCTTTACACACCATAAATTTTAAGCCAGCACAACCGGTTTCGAAAGGACGTAGCCTTTCTTCATCAGGTGCAAAAAAAAAACATGTGCTACTGCCTTGAAGGCCAAAGCAAGACTGTCTTGCTTTCCTTTCGAAACCGGTTGTGCTGGCTTAAAATTTATGGTGTGTAAAGAAGTTTTAAAATCTATATATTGATTGTACACCAGTTTTGAATTTAGTTTTGGTAACACAAAGTGGCTCGCTATGCTAAAGGAGGAACAAAGGAGGAAGCAAGCAGCAAACCAGGAAGTCAGTTCTTACAGCGTACCTGATGAAGGCTGCTGGAAGCAGCTGAAAGCACTCGTACAAGATGATTTTAATATGGTCCTTAGTAATTTTAACGTAATATTTTGGATAAAAATCACTTTTAAAATGCTTTTAAATTATTAATTTTCATTTAGTTTTTGTGTCTTGGGTTCCGTTTTTGACACAGACACGCATAGTTATGTGTTCACTGTTCCTGAAACATACTTTTTTCCAATTTCTCCCACTTCCCTCTTCTCTGAAATAAGTAAATCTTTCAAAAACACCATCAAGGTCACTTTCAAGGCCATTTTATTGCATTCCAAACCCGTGGACTAGTTTCACTGGTAACAACGCAACACAAAGCCTTACACTTCAAAAAAGCGTGTATATATATTGTAAAGGCAGAGACTCCGACTCCAATATATCATTGAAAGAGACATTTCAGTACAAAGAAGCAGACAGTCTGGGGCCTAACGGCTCGCAGCGGAACATCTCTCCTTTGTAGAAAGGTATGTCCGTTTCCCTTTGATGAACGTGGGAAGCCGCGTGCCTTGAGAACTTTTCCTTCGAGAAGAATTCAACGCGTCAGAACCGATGATGGAATTTCGAGCGAATCAGGGCCTGCATCTGAGATTTTGTTTTCAGAAAAACACGCCCAATACGAACTGTAATTTTTATTATGAGAGACTGAAAACGGGAGTTCACGTCGGAGTTTTTGGAAAGGCAGGAATCCCAGAGCAGGTCGGGCTAGACCTCGGGAAAGGAACTGATATTTTCTGGAAAAGACTGCAGAAGCGGTCACGGACTGATGAAAATCACTGTGGACTTTGTCTGATATTCCTTCCAGCCTTATACTGTAGAACCCACTATCTTATTGAAAACCATTTCATATCGATGAAATACCGCAAAATTTGTATATATTGTAAATTTCTAAAAATTAATCTAGTTAAATTAAAATTTGGAAAAATTATAAATCTCTTGTTCTGATTAGTCAAGTAAATAATTCTCGTCCACTCTACAAGATACTACAATATATAAATATATATATGCCCAGGGCAGTTAATGCAAGCAAACAACTAAGCAAAGCGAATATATATGCCTGGGGCAGTTGAGGGGTTAATCATATATTACATCGTTTCATAGTCTAGTCTTACTTTTTTATTAAAAAATTTTGTAAAACAATAAATGAATTACACTTTTGAAAGGTAAGTGTTATAAAATGTAAGACAGTATCAAAATATAATTCAGCTATTATTTAAATAACATAACTGAGTTGTCATTATATTTAGTCTGATTTATTGCCTTGCATCAGGTCAAGTAGACCAATTTTACTTGAACCTGGCCCGACTCATGGCCCAGATTAACTTTTTTTTTTTTTTTTTTTTAAGCAAATAAACATCAAGTTATTATTATTATTATTATTAAGAATATAAATATTAAACAATAAACTACAAATACTAAACTTGAAGTACATTTTTTGAACATTTGAAGTACACAACACACATAAATATTATTATTAATCGATTTTTAAATTTTTAACTTAGTATATTAGTGTTAGAGATTTTTAATTCTTTATTAAAATGATTTACCAACTGTCTGGTAATAATAAATATTTAATTTGTAGCTTAAAAATATTTTGCATGATTTTTAGATGAGTTATTAATTTTCATTTAGTTTTTGTGTTTTGGGTTCGGTTCAAGCAAAAAGAAGTTTGAACCTGACAAAAAATATTTCATCGATCTAACTAACTTTATACCCAAAACCAGTCTGATTTTACCCATGCACGACTTTAGTCCGAACTAACTAATAGAAAACCATATTAAAATCTTGACAAATCACAATCATAATTCAGAAGCATGAAACAGCAAAAATTTTAAATATGGTGGCATTTTAATTCTCTAATGGCTCACTAGTATAAGACCACCAAAACAATAATCAATGAATAAAACCTGGTGGTCCACAAGTTCAGAATCCTAAGTTTTATATATCTGTTTGGATGAACATTAAATTTCCCGGTATATAATGACGAAAATATTCAGATGAAAACTGTCCCTACTTATAATAATAATCTTTAATACATTATAAACCAAATTAAACATTTGAAAGGAAACGTTACTAAAAAATAATAATTTAACATGAAAATCAGACAGAGCAAAATTAAAAATAAACCCTGAATTCAAGAGTAGACCAAGAAAAATTTCATTCCTGTTTACAGTAAAGTAGTAAATTTACACCAATGTTAAAAACATCAAAATAAAAAATGAAATTTGCATATTGCAGTTGAAAGTGTTCTAACTGCTCAAAGCCCAGCTATGACTGTTCACATTTTGCTGATATATTTTTATTTCAATAATTTTGTGATTTTTAATGTGTTTCTATTCAAGAAAATTATTAATAACTACATTAGCATTTTCTTTAAAATTAGTGCTTACTAAAAGTACGAAACTTTATATAGAAAATAAGGTTTATATTTTTGCTAGTTATTTTAAGGGTTAAAAGGTCTTTTCAAAAGTCGAGTAACTGGTCTTTGAAACCAGTGACGTTTTTAAATCAATTCTAAAGCTGTTCAGCTATTCATTATTTGCTTACCTATACAATAGGAGCCCTCTTATCTTCCCTCAAGCTGCCGTAAGTGTGAACATTTCCATCTTGAAGAGGAGTTTGTTCGCGAGAAGTTGCGCGAATTATTTCTTGAGAACTATGAGCTGATGCCATCTTTTCTTCAGCATCTTCAATGAGACTATAAGGTCCAAAACATTGACAAGGGTTTGTCCATGCAATTATTGCAATAATAAACTGAAATAAATATTAAACATAAATTGACTTAAATATTTTATTTACAAAACTGAAAAGCACATATGAATGACTTTATTGCAGAATGAATGAGAATTTTGTATGATATGTAAATATCACACAGGTTTTGAATGATTTGAATAATAATATAAATATTATAAATTGATTAAAGTTTCCAATTTCAAAACAAAGTGTTTATAATCCTTTACATAAACTATTAACAAAGAATCTAATAAAAAATATGATTTTTCCATAAAATTAATTATTTATATTTAATTAAAATAATTATACTTATTACAATAAAATAAAACGAAAGTGTTATTGTACTTACAGCAATAAACGTACAGAGAGCCATAAGGGTTGCGGCTTGAGGAAAATCAAAGAAATCTGAAAGAATTCCACCAAGTGATGGACCTGTCACTTCCCTGTAATAGAAAAAAAAAATCGAAAATAACCCATAGTTTCATATGAAAATAACTCATACATGCTAAATTTTATAAGGCTGTTATGTGCTATTGAAATCCAGGAAAACAATTTCCTGCGTTTTCCCTGCAGGTGTAGGTGTCTTCTCTGTAAAAACTGATACTCTGTCAGTTGTTGAAAGATTTGAACTATGGACATTCATCCATGATACCAATGGATACACATTTACAATTCAAAATAGACTTTATGGAAATTAGAGAAAGCCCTTTATGGCCTTAAGCAAGCCACAGATCATGGCATTTGAAAATTGGTGAAACAATTAAAGAATTTGGTTTTGCACAAAGCACAGCAGACGCCTGCCTGTTTAGGAAAGATGAAACAAATCCCATACATATCATTATTTATGTGGACGACCTGTTAATATCTGGATCGGACCAACAAATAGAAGAAACTATCGAGAAACTTAGTGCAAAATACGAGCTCAAAAATCTCGGAGAAATAAGCTACTACCTTGGCATTAACATACAAAAATCAAAATAAGTAGAATACTTCATAAATCAAAGAACTAAAATAAAAGAACTTGTAGAAAATTCAGTCTTCAAAATGCTAAGCCCCAAATATACCAATGAATCCCGGTTATCTAGACAACGCATCCGATGATAATTTACTAAGTAATAATACAAAATACAGACAAGCCATCGGATCCCTATTATATATCGCTACTATCTCTAGACCTGACATTGCAGCAGCAGTCAATATTCTTAGTAGATGCAATGAGAAGCCCAGGCAGCAAGACTGGGATGATGCGAAAAAGATTATATGTTATCTGAAAACAACTGAAAAATTAAATTTGGTCATAAGTGGAAAGGAAAAACCTATTCTAACTTGTTACGCCGATGCCGACTGGGCTGGTGATAAATCCGATCGCAAATCGATGACAGGAAACCTATTCTTCATAGGAAAGACACCAATCCATTGGATTTCAAAAAAGCAAACGTGTGAAGCTCTGTCTTCTGCAGAAGCAGAGTTCATAGCAGCCGCAAATGCTGGCCAAGAAATTTTGTGGCTGACCAAGGTACTAGAGGACCTTGACTTACCACAGGAATTGCCTATAAGATTATTCGATGACAATCAGTCAACAATCAAAATGATTAAATCACCCAAACACACAGCACACTCCAAACATATAGACATTAGATTCCACTGCGTGAAGAACCTGTGCGAAAAAGGAACAATTAACCCTACAATATCTGCAGAGTAAATTAATGACTGCAGATGTGCTTACCAAACCTTCTCCTAAGCCAATCTTTCTGCTTAAAAGAAGAATTTAGAAATCACAGATACCGTATTTTCTGGCATATAAGTCGAGGGTAAAAAGCAAAAAAGAATCCTTTAAAAATCGCAAGGAAGAAAAGAGAAAGCTTATCGTGCTGGCTGATTTGACGATTCACGAGTTTCGATGTGCGCCTTGAATTTAATGGTTCAAGTTTGTGCGTGAAAGTCAGATCGACTTATATGGCGAATATAGCTCACATTCCACACTTTAACTCCAAAAAACCACTTCGACTTATACGACGGTCGACTTATATGCCAGAAAATACGGTATTTAAAGAATTAAGTTCTAGAAGACAAATCAAAAGTTGACGCATGCTGTACTTTTAAGCATCAGCAGAATCTACTTTAAGGGTTTGCAGCAATAAATAAAAAAGAATTTAAAAATATATTTACCCTAAAGAATAGAGAGAGTTCCACAGTCCAGATACAACACTATAAGTGTTTATATCATCTTCTAAGCCACCATTCCTGTAACATAAAAAAGTGACAAGTGAAAAAAAACACTAATTTTGCATGAAAATAGCACATTTACACAGAAAAATTCTATAGTCATGGGAGGGACGAATTTGGAGTGGAGGTAGGAAACATCACAAAGATTCAGAATTGAAACGTTATTGTAACATTTAAGAACTGATGTTTCTGTTTATTTTTTAACAACGAAATCCAGATATGGGCTTGGCTATGATTTTTTTTTTTTTTTTTTTAATTTTTTAGATGCTAATGTTTGCATAAATAAATATCCATAGTAATAATTCTGTTTTCATATTGATGTATTTTATCACACTGATTGCATTAACATGAGCACTGTGTATGATTTTGCAAAATAATGAAGTATACAAGATTTTAAAATTTACACAGTTAGGCAGAATTATCTGGATTTTATTGTTCAAAAATAATAAACATATGATCCTTAAAGGGTTAAAATGACATTCACGACCATGGATTCCTATACAATTTTCAATCCTTGTGATGTTCTCTACCTCCCTTCCAAGTCTGTCACATGACCACAAAATCACACCCTGTATACACAAACAGGACAAAAAGAATTAAACACAAAACATATGAAATACAGTTCCCGCCGCTTATTAAAATCACATTCGTTCTGAATCAAAGTGATTTTATTAAGCGGCTGATTTTTATATCCGGCGAGCGTACCTACCCTTAAGAAAAAGGTATTACTTCCCTGAATTTTGAAAGAAACTTCAAAAGGTAACGAATAATGAAATTAGTAGACAATATTAATTAATTTTTGGTAGATAATTAACTAATTGTTTCTTCAATATAAGTAAACGCATTCTAAGTTCCCGTGCTCTTTCGTTAGAGGAAAATCATCATTACTTTACTTTACTTCACGCTTTTCTTATAAATTTAAAATCTTTCCGTTTAAACCTCATGAATGATAGTAATTTAAAAATAAGAACTAGAAATTGTCTTCTAATAATTAGAAAAAAAAATAATTTCAAATCAAATTTTTATTTTATTACTGTGCTTCGAAGAAGACGTTCCTTGAAATTGTTATGGAGATAAGTTATAATATGTGTTTAATTTGTAACTGTGCTGCGAGTGTACAATCTTCAACAATGAGCGATAACGGAGGGTTTGTTGTGGTTTAATTTATTTTTCTATTTCCAAAAAATAAAAATTAAAATAAATGAAATTTTTTTTTTTTTTTTTTTTTTGTATGCATAAATGATATTTTTGACTGCTAAGGAGATATTTTTGAGTTTATTAACCGGCGATGCTGATTATATTAAGCGACGGCTTTAAAAGTTGTTTTTATTGATTTGATTCTGGTCCTGATGATTTGATCACATTAAGCGGCTGATTTTATTAACCAGTGATTTTATTAAGCGGCGGTTACTGTATACCTTATTGTTGAACATTCTTTTAAATTAATATAATATAGTTGTATACAATAATTAATTTTAAAATTAAAATTTATTAAGTTATATAAAGATATAATGGTATGAAATTTCATTTAAAAAAAAAAAAAAGTACTAATGTACACTATATTGCCATATATGATAGAACAATTTCGATCATAGATTTTTTGTCAATTATCTAGAAAATTAATTGATGAATATTTCTCAAACTGCAGGCATGTTTAAAAAAACGTGTCATAAAAATTAAAGAAAAAAGAATATTTATAGGATCACCCTGTGAAAAAGTAATGCTTAAAATATTTTTTTAGGTGTAGCATGCAATTTTGAGGCTTTTTTCAATTAACTGTCTTCTTCTGTATTCATTTGTTATAGCATGTATATTCATGGCATGGCAATACAAACGTTTACCTTTTTTTTTTCTCTTTAAAAAAGAAAAAAAAGAAAGCCCTTTTTTTTTTTTTTTTTTTTTAAATGCACATTATTTAATCCAATTTAATGATTTCATCAAACACAACAAACTACAATCAAAATATAAAAATACTAAATGTCTGGTAAAATATGAGCATTTTACAAAATGATTTTTAATTGTACCTGCCCAAGCATCAACAAAAATTATTTTCCATAATTTGTTAACCAAATACACTGATGGAAAAAAAAATCTCAACACCAAGAAAAAATTATTGTACAGTAATGAAATTTCAGCAATACATTTGTCTAGGTAACATATTTAATTGATTCAAGTTTCAAGATCACAGGTAGAGCCATTTCAAATGTGAAATGTTGGTACATTAGTAACCGGTGTAACAGCCAGAATTGTGAATGCAAGCATGCAAACGTGCATGCATTGTGTCGTACAGGTGTCGGATATCAGTTTGTGGGATGGAGTTCCATGCCTGTTGCACTTGGGCGGTCAATGCAGGGACGGTTAATGCTGGTTGTGGATGACGCTGGAGTTGTCGTCCAATGATGTTCCATAGGTGCTCGATTGGAGAAAGATCTGGTGATCTAGCAGGCCAAGGCAACATGTCGACACTCTGTAGAGCATGTTGGGTTACAACAGCGGTATGAGGGCGAGCGTTATCCTGTTGGAAAACACCCCCTTGAATGCTGTTCATGAATGGCAGCACAACAGGTTGTATCACTAGACTGACGTACAAATTTGCAGTCAGGGTGCGTGGGATAACCACGAGAGTGCTCCTGCTGTCATACGAAATTGCTCCCCAAACCATAACTCCAGGAGTAGGCCCTGTGTGTCTAGGCCGCAGACAGGTCGCTAGCAGGCATTCACCTGGCCTCCTAACCAACACACGGCTATCACTGCGACCAAGGCAGAACCGGCTTTCATCAGAAAACACAACAGATCTCCACTCCGTCCTCCAATGAGCTCTAGCTTGACACCACTCACGTTACAAACGGCAGTGGTTTGGAGTTAGTGGAATGCACGTTACAGGGCGTCTGGCTCGGAGCTGTCCTTGAAGTAACCGATTTGTAACAGTTCGTTGTGTCACTGTGGTGCCAATTGCAGCTCGAATTTCAGCTGCAGATGCAGTACGATTAGCCACAGCCATACGCCGAACACGGCGGTCTTCCCTCTCAGTAGTGCCACGTGGCTGCCCGGAACCCGGTCTTCTTGAGGCAGTACCTTCCCTTGACCACTGCTGCCAACACTCATGCACAGTGGATACATTCCTGCCAAGTCTTTTTGCAATATCGCGGAAAGAAAACCCACCTTCTAATAGCCCTACTACACGACCTCGTTCAAACTCAGTGAGCTGTTGATAATGGCTTCTTCGTCTTCTTAGAGGCATCCTTGACTAACATTAACCCACTACGTCAAATCTCAACTGTAAATAACGATCACGAACCTTACAGCGCTTATTTAAAGCAAACCTCATTTGCATGTTCATAGTGTCGCTACTAGCGCCACACTTATGCGCGTAGCTCGAAATTTGAATCGACGTCATCTTTCAGATGTATAAACACGCCTACCAAATTTCGTTTATCTAGCACAGCTCCTTCCTGGTGTTGGGATTTTTTTTTTTCATCAGTGTATATTTAGCTACTTATATGAAAACCCTTAACAAACATTATGGAAATTCAAAAAATTATCATTGACAAAATGAACTAAAATTTCAGTTCCTTTTGAAAAAAAAGGAAAAGAAAACAGGAGATTACAATTCACGTTTGTTCACAACAAACATATACTGTATTACCATTGGAAGAAAGAAAGATTAAAATATACAAACAGGGGTCAATTCAGGCAAAAATTGGGTCCCCTTTGCTGCCCCTTCACAAAATTCCACATCATAAAAGAGGACCCTTCACAAAATTCAAATCCATAAAAGAGGACCCTTCACAAAATTCAAATCCATAAAAGAGGACCTTTCACAAAATTCAAAGCTATAAAAAAGAGGACCCTTCACAAAATTCAAATTTATGAAATGAGACCTTCACAAGATTTTGTTTTACAAAAGTAATCTTTTTATAAAATGTTTCCATGTTTTCAGTATTATTTTTAATTAATTGGTTCAATGAACTATGTTAATTTGATATTAAACATTATTTGGAATGACTGTTAAAATGGAAGGTTTTATACACGATATAATATATATATATATATATATATATTTTTTTTTTTTTTTCACAAAAATAAGTAAAAATTTCACAAAAATATTTTGTTTTTCACAAAAAGGGGACCCAAAAATTAAAACCTGGATCAACCCCTGACAAAAGATAAAATAATTTAATGTCATCTCACAAACAGAGATAATAGACTTAAAATATAATCATAATGTAAACCAGACTGATTGTAAATTAACAATTAATATTATGAATACAATTAACAACAATATAAATTGCGATGACAAAAAATAGTAAGAAATAAACATGTTTCAGAAACTTACATAGCAGCAATAAACATGCTTTCGAAAGTTGGAACATAGGCAGCAGCAA
Source organism: Salticus scenicus (assembly GCA_963930645.1). Classification (NCBI taxonomy): domain Eukaryota; kingdom Metazoa; phylum Arthropoda; class Arachnida; order Araneae; family Salticidae; genus Salticus; species Salticus scenicus. Next base: position 169,354,596 of record OZ005660.1, on the reverse strand, counting down.
ATGAAAATCCCATTAAAGCTAGTGCAACAATGGTTAACCAAACACTCCTGAAAGAAAAAAATATGTAAACTTGATTCATTTCTAGAATCTGAGGGAAAATTTGATATTTATGGTACACAAAATCTTACACAAAAATCTTAAAATATTTCAATGTATCACAAAATTTATTATTACTTTTCTTATAAAGTTAATTTTTTGCATAAAAAATTATAATTAAAAAAATTCAATAATCAACCAAAAACCATAATACTGAATTAAGATGTTGTTATGAGTTTTGATAAAAACAGATCATACCAAATTGATAATATTCTGTTATAAAATTAAAAAACATTTTTTTCCCCTTCAAATACTTCATTGTTTTTTGACTGATTTATTAAAATATTTAAAATGGAACCTAAACAATAAAATTATATCATGTATGTTTGTTTCATCTATGATTAAATCTTACTTAACTTTCTTATCTTAAATTATAATGATATTATATTTATTTTAATGAGAATAATCCTTAGAATGATTTTAGTTTTTCTTTTTTAATGCATTTAAATTATGGAAAGACACAAACACAATCATCAAAATAATTGAAATGCAAAATTACCCTTGAAATGGAAGAAATTCTGAAGGTCCCAACAACATTAAAGACACTGTGACCAGAATTAATCCAACGATCATTATTGGATACTTATTATCCTAGAATAAATAAAATAAGTTCAATAAAACATCAGACTATAAAATTCAAATAAGACAGTATTTTATTTGTTATTAGCATTAAAGAAAATAATAATAATAATGAACAGCATATGATATCACAGCAGTATTTTTACATGAAAACGGTAATGATTTTTTAAAAGACTAATAAATCATATGATTTGTATAACTTTTAAAAAATCAAATTAAATAATCTATAGTAATAATGCTTGTAAGATAAAGGTTTTATAAAACTGGAAAAATTTATGTATATACATAGAAAGAGATTTTGATATTTGTATGATACTAGGGGGCTCTGAATCCTGCTCGCTCCACTCACCAACAGCAGAGGGAGGTTTCGCCTCTGACTTGCTTCACTTATTAACCTCCTCATAGGTGGTAGCTAATAGGTGGTGCTCTGCCCACCTATTAGCTATTTTGCCTTTCACTGACTAGGAATATATTAATAGTATATAACACAAGACAAAAGCAGAAAAATGTTATAGAAATCCCCATATTCATATTCAATGTCAAATAGAAATATATATTTCATATTTTTTACTTCCATTAACCTATTACCATAGGTAATGGAAGTATTGTATTCAGTCCAAAAATTTGACATCGAGTTTTTACCTGATTTACACTAGATCTCCTGAGTCCAAAAAAAAGTGGTTTTCGGCAATGGTCAGAGTGTGTGTGTGTATGCA